>JAPYYQ010001312.1:0-67109 GCA_030522585.1 Anagyrus pseudococci
CATTTATGATTTTATCTACAAATTTTTGGTTTGTTTACGATTAGTCCACTTTTACCGTGGCGCATCGGTAATTTTTCTTGGTTTTTTCTCTCCGTGTAATCGGGCCGAGCAAGACGTGCGGAAGAAGTAAAAAAGGTGTGAGCGTAGGGGCCGGGCCGCTTCCTTAGTGTGTGCGAGAGTTCGAGCCATGGCACAAGCAACTGCTCTAATGACCTACTCCTACGCCCCTCTCAGTCGCAGCGGTTCGAGCACGCGAGCGAACGTACAGGAGAGTGGCGAGCGCGGCCCGAGAGGCCTCGGCCGTCGTCAGTCCTCGGCGACCGGTTCCGAGGTCCGGGTCCTTTCAACTCGGCACAGCAGCGAGCAGATGCCTGCCGTGCCGCTCAGACCGTTGTGAGGCCCCCGATCCGAGCCATGGAACGCCGCTCTACGCAGCACTACCGGCCTGTAAGTACATATCAGAATTTTCTTATCGATTTTCTTTGAGGGCTTTAGAAGACGAAAATAGAGCGAAATCGATGCTGTGCTCTACCTGTTCTTGACTTTTTTTTTTGCTAGAGCTGGCCGCTAGCTTTGTCGAGGGTCGCTGACCCATGATGTGCCATATAGGATATACAGAATTTCATGGACGCTCTCGCGAAGGGCTCTCTTTGTTCGCGCTGAACCAGACCTGAAAATATTAACGAGAATTTCTTAAAAAGAATCCTTAAATTCAAAGTTAGTCCTGAATTGCTTTTGTGAGAATTGTTATTTCAACAATTTCTTGAGATTGTTTTTTGTATTCAAGATAAAAAGTTAATCTTATTATTTAATTTTTGTTCAAAAATAGATAAACTATATTGAAGATTTTTTTAATGCTTTTCTTCAATGCCAGTAGTGGGTTAAATGTATTTTTCTCGTTATAAACAATTTTTCGGATGTCCTTATAAATGTGTAAATTTTACCTTAGATTTCCTGTAGTTGTATTTTCATTTTAAAATATTAACAATTTTTTTTTTAATTTTATTTATGTGTTAATGCAACGAGGACCAATTCACTAATATTAATTTAATTAGAAGAATTTCTCTGGTTTAATAAAATAATGATTCTAACGTGAAACCGGAAATCATACATGTCGTTACAAAGACCTACTTTATAATGGAAGTTTTCCCATAATATATATATATTCCGTTTCCTCTTCTATTGTATCATCAAGGAAAATCTAATCTACTTTTCTGATTTCTCAGTTATTACTTCAGTTGTTACTTTTTAATTATTTCGATATTTATTAGAAATCGAACCGCTTGTATAATTTTTCATTTTCAAAACATCAAATTTTGTAGGGAATAACATTAAACTTTGAATATTTCTAATTGGCTCATTAAAAAGTTCAGTTTCATAAAAAGTACTTTTTCCATTCTAAAAGTGAGATCAGTCTCAAAAACTTCTGATCTCTAAAAACCACTCACGTCGATGTTTGATACAGTCACGTGTTCTTTAAAAAATCCTAATAGGCTCATTTGAATAATAACCGCTTGAAATCAGCTCATCATGAAAAGAACACGCTCGATTCTTCGGCTCGTCTAAGGCTGAATTTATTGCACTTACAATAGTTGTTCTTCTCGTACAGCAATAATGCCATTAATTGTTTCTCATCCTATAAATTATCCAAGCAGCATAAATATCGCATTTCCTTTACGTGATATTCGCAAGCAATTTACACCGCGGACAATGAAAAGTTTGCTCGGCCGAGAGCGGCGGGCGGTCGTGAGCCTTGAAAGCGCCGCCGAGTGGAAAGGTAAAAAGAACGTCTCAATTATTTTTTACAAGCCGGACTCGTTAAGTCGCCGAGTAGCAGTCGTCAAGACGGCTCTGCTTTATAGATCGCTGCGCCGGCGAGTCTCGTCTGCGCAGCCAGAACGAGGCACAATTAACTCGGCAGCAGCGACCGATCGATTTCGTTTACACTTTCTAATCAGCCTCTTCCCGTCGATCCTCTCCAGCGAGCATCTCAGCCTTGTCCTCCGAGCCTTCTCGTCTCGCTCCGGCGAGTCGCTTTCGCGTACCTACTCCCAGGATTTTTACCCGGCAGCCCTTGTCGTCGCGTGTACAACGCGCGTTGCGCAATTACGACGCGATAACGACGATGACGGAACTGATAGCTAGGCCCGGGCCTACGGAAGAGCCTCTCCTGTACGCTCGTAACGCGATTGTATACCTTGTTCTTTTTTCTTTTATTGCGCAATCGCAAATAAATGCAGCTCTCCGCGTCTTCGGCTTTACGTGATTTTATGCTTTTTGCATGGAGAGCCCCCCTAGCGTTCTCACGCGGAGCTTATATTGTTGTCTTTTTTTTTCGGTGTGAACGATCTTGGAGGAATTATCGAGGAAACGTGTGATCTTTCTCTCGCTCTCAGGGATCGCATAAAAATGTTTGAAAAATAAAATAACGGACTTCCGTGAACATTACCGTGCCCCGCGCGTACTAATGCGCTTTGACGAGTTTCCCTCGATTTTCTTTTTCCATTTCCTTTTTTTTTCATTTTAAGATTCAGTAAATTGATTTGTCTAAGTTATTCTACAATATTTTTACTGTTTCTCAATATTTCCATTTCATCGTGTAGCTTAGGCAACGTGGGTTTACGAAGAACGGTTATGGTAGAACAGTTATACTTAGCTATATAGAGAGTGGTACTCGTGCCGATCGGAGATTAAAATCAAGCGGCAGCATTGCCAAACCACAATTTCGTCGTTTTACCGGTCAAGCTATAGTTTAAACTTTGCTAAAAAACCGTTTTTTTACAAAAAAAGAAGCTTCAACTCATTTTATTCAGGCAGATTAGAAAATTTCGTTTTCCTTCGTGACCCACATAGATGAAACTCACGCGTTTCTGTAAACAGCCGATCTCCTTACAAACTTCCTCGTAGACTGAGCAAACAGACAAGCCAACTAACAACCACCTTCACTAACCACATCCTCATATCTCGGAATCTTGGAGTTGACGCGCTGTGGTGTACGAGGCAATAAGCGCGCCGCTTTAATTTCACTAGGCCAGTTTTCACTAAGCGGCTTTCCTCGGGATTTTGCTTTCTATTTACGACTACCCCCCCCCCCTTGAGACGTATATATGCTCATCAATGTGATTCGATAATTATGCGCCAGAGGCTAAGTAATTCGGTCAACCGGAGAAAAATATAATTTTATCTCCGAAAAAAAGGGCCGCTCCCGTTTGATTTCACTTGATTTCTCCTCGCTCGCGAGATCAGCCGCGATTTTTATATTTATCACGCCGAGATAGAAACGATGAAATATCACTTTTACCTGTACCGAGAACTGGTTATCGGGAGAACGCTTGATTGATAAAGCTCTCGAGAGAAGAAATATGCAAGTGATAATCCACAGCGTACTTTTCTTCTTTCGCCGATACCCAGAATTTACAGACGCGTTTTATACACTAGTCCCGAGTTAGGCTTTAGCTGGAAATACGATCCTCTATTATTTTACGCTCCATCTAATGTCGGTACCGCGTTCACTTTTAACAGATCGTATAAGCCGGTATAACGAGCGTTAAAAAATGCCGCGGCTCGTTTATTCGCGAGTAAGCAGGAGCAGGCGATAATAATAAAAATTAACGATTCCATTCGACAAGTCCGCAGCGTCGCATTAATAAATCATCAAAGCCAGATCGGCATGTCCGCAGTATTTACACAGAGGCATCCGCGTTCAATAGCCGAGCAACAAAGCGCCCGAGGAAAGTCTCTCTCGATCACTTAACGACAGCACCGCCGGCGGAGATAACATACGCGTGACTCTCGAATTTAGAGTGGCCCATTAAGCTGTCTGGCTCATTCTCACGGGCGCGTACACGCGCGGAATCCGCAAAAGAAAAAAAAAGAAAAGAGCGCGGAAGCGCTAAAACGGGAAGAAGAGAAACGTTCTCTATACGCGTAACGCGCGCGGTCCATCGTAGAAGAGGTCCTTGCCTCTGGCGCTCTCCCCCCCTATTCAAACGCCCAGGTGATTAATACCCCTCCGGTGTGTTTCCCGCTGCATTATTCAGCGAGGGCATCACACGCGTGCCTCGCCTATACGTGCCCGTAGCAGCTTTTCAGAGCGGCACGCTCGCTTTCGCCTCTGTACATCGCGCATTGCTTCTTCCTTTTTCGACCTATTTTCCAGCCGAAATCTCAATAACAAATACGCCCCGGGTAATGGTTCAAGGCTGCCCTGGAGCTGGGGACTTCCATTGATGCTGGCTCGGTGTGGTAGTGTTCGGAAAGCCTTTCCTCGTGATTACGGCTCTCGCTGATTTTTTGCACTTGGCCATATTGCTGAATTTTTCATGCGCACCTTTCAATGCCCGATTCTCTCTGTCTCGTTTTGAAAACCCTTTTTTTGTGTGTATACCTATAGTTTCGGATATTTCAATGTATATTTCAAAATTGCCAGATACGCGGTTCCGAGCCATTTCTTTTTTTTCCCGAAATAGATGCTTCGTTTTTTTTTTTAAATACGTTTTAAAAAGTCACATCCGTTCCCTTGGCACACAAAGCAAAAAGATACGTCCGCGCAGTAAGCGCGCGTACACCTCTCTCGGCTTTGTACCTCCGACCCGACAAAGCACAGTCACGCGTCTTGGTTCCCGAAAAAGAGAAAGAGAATAACAGAAATAAAAAAAAAGGCCAGCAGTTTCGAATATAGAGCAGGGATGGAAGTCAGTCGGTCAGACTTTTAGCGCAGAAATAAAAAAAAAAGCGCAAATGTTAAGTTTTATTCTTCGCACGTTGCGTTACAGAATGCCGAGGGGAGCTGGCTGAAACTGCTGTACGCAGCCTGCGTGGCGGGCATAATCTCCGGCTTCCTCGTCGCCGAGGTCACGGCCCACGGCAGGCTCATCGAGCCGCCGTCCCGAGCCTCGATGTGGCGCTACGGCTTCAACACACCACACGACTACAACGATCACGAGTCCTACTGCGGCGGCTTCACTCGCCAGTGGCAGCGCAACGACGGCAAATGCGGCGTCTGCGGAGACGCCTGGGACATGAAGCCTGTAAGACACGGCTATATACCCTGCATACCTCTTTCTCTCGATACTCGTCCTTGATATAATTGATGGGAGTGCCAAAGCGTTTTTTTTTATATGGCTTTTGCAACTTTAGTACCTGTTCGAATAAGTTGGCTAACAGTTTAATCATAAGACTTTGAGTTCCTTCGCTTCGTGCATATACCTCTATCATTTAATCCTTTCCTCGGCAATCTCGCGAAGAATGAAAAGTCGACGACGGTATTTCGTGAATGCACGCGCTCGTATTCCTGTATACGCATCGACGAGCACCGTAGCCTTTTCTTTTTGTTCTTTACAAAGAAAAACTCAGGCGTTACTCATCTTTTTTTTTTAAATTTGAAGCATAATAATTCAATTTAGAGGAGCCTGAATATTTATACCGGAAAATTGACTCAGCTTATGTACATTTAATTGATTGACGCCCGACTGATCTGCTACATTAATTTTTAACGATGAGATCAACTTGTAATTTAAAGCCGTTGACCAGTAATACCGAGAAAAAACGTTTACCCCGTCGTTATTTGAAGGATATATACACGCCTAACGAGTATAATATGATAAAATCCTTATCAAAAATTCCCGTGAACTTCCGATCACCTCGACGCTTTATGAATCACCCGCGTGAATCACGTTTCAGGTATAAGAATTTTTTTGGTAACACCATCACCGGCCGAAATGTCTATATTGACGGTTACCGAGAAAACTGAATTATTCAGTTTATAAATACAATAAAAAAAGTTCGTGAAACTAGTTTAATAAAAAAAAGAGAAAAACTCGTTAAAAATAACGTGATAAATTTCGCTTATAAAGGTCGTACTTCAAGTAGAGGCCGATCAGGTCCACGATAACGTTTTCTGCATATATCAACTAAAATTGTACAATTATTGCCTTGCCCACAGCCACGACCACACGAGGCCGGCGGTACATACGGCACGGGTGTGATCGTGCGCCGCTACCGTACGGGCTCGGTGATCCCGGTGCGGGTCGAGCTTACGGCCAATCACCACGGCTACTTCGAATTCCGAATCTGCCCGATGGATTACCGCAACCAGGAGGTCACGCAGGACTGCCTCGACCAGCGCGTCCTCGCCGCCGAGAATGGCACGGCCCGATATTATCCCGGCGAGGGTAATCGAGTCTTCGAGGCCTACTACAAGCTGCCTGACGACCTCACTTGCGGCCAGTGCGTCTTCCAGTGGCGATACGTCGCAGGCAACAATTGGGGCGACTGCGGCAACGGCGTTGGTCAGTATAGTCAACCCGATTGATCGATTTCTTGATACGTATGATTAATCGGCTAGTTACAGCAAGCGATGTTATAATTTACTTGGATGGCTTATTGGCATTCAAAGCTCGGTCCAATGAGATAACGACAGTGAAAGCTTCTCGGACGTGTCAAAAAGTCTGTACGCGCGCGTTACATCATTGGACACAAAGAAGCAACAACAGATTGTTGCGCTACAAGAGGCGTTGGCTGCGCTGTACTGCAATATTCTCGTTCGGCTGTACACGTTTTGACTTTGCGCAACGGTTTCCTTCCTAATGCTTTACGAGCCGGCGCGTCGCCTGTTTTAAAAGAACAGTTAAAGCTAACTTTGTTATGGGACTTTGAACGAAATACAATACGTCGGGGCGTAGTTTTAAAATTGAATGACAAAACGAAATACAAGTCAGGGCTATTTATCGCATTTAAAATTTTTATGTTCATAATTATTCTTTTTTTGTTTAATAAGGAGACGCCTTTGGTTAATTTATTTATTTTAGATTTATAAACTTTTAAAAATTTTTTTATTGAACGAAAAACATCGAGATTCATATTAAAATAACAATGCATTTCCGACGCTCAGGTGCTGTAGGCTGCGGGCCGCAGGAGGAGTTCCGAGCTTGTGCAGACATAGCCATAGGGGACGAAGAAGAGGCGCCGCTACCGCCGCGTCTACGCCCGACGAAACGGCCAACGAGACCTACGACCTCGCATCCGGACACCTCGACCGACTCGAGCGACTACATACCCGAGCCGAGCGGCTCGTTCTGGCTGTACCACTTCATCGTTGCTGGCACCTGCCTCCTCGTCGTCTTGGCCGTTATGGCCCTGCTCTATGCCTACTACTACCACGCGGGTCGGGCCAAACAATGGATCATGGCGAGCAGGCTGCTCACGCGCCCGGCAGACTGTCAGCAGCATCCCGAGCCTCCGGTCGCTCCGCCTCGGCACAAGAAGGTCGCGCACCACCTCGGCCACCTGCAGATCTAAGGCCAGCTGCCCCGATGCTTTCTTCCTCTTTTTTTATAGAGGCATTGACCGCGGCATCAGCCACGCGTGGATTGATCGCGTCATGCGCATGTACATATTATATTTATATACGACTGAATTTATTGTTATTAGAAAACGTATTTATTTCTTAGCAAAAGTCACTATATTCCTTATGCTTTTACAATATTTTCGACTACCGCTTGCGTTACACAGGCCAGCGGTATCCGAGTTAGCGTGTCATTTCTCATATGCTGATCATCGCTATATTATGTACATAAATACAATATTTTACGATAAAATGATAATTATCCTATTATAATTATCGTAATATCAAGTGTGATGTTGCATTTTATTATTCGTTTTAAAATGTTAATTAAGAAAAAAAGAACAAAATTCTGTAAACGTAGTTCCATATTTCGTAATTAGATTAGGTTTTTTTTTTTTTTAAGGAAACTCGTAGTATTTTGTAACCGTGTTTAAAAATATTCGGTTTTGGTAAAAAGTGAGAATAAGAAAATAGTAATAAACGTATTTTACAGAAGTTGGCATTAAATATTACCTCTCCTCTCACTTATACTAAAATTTAAAAAAAATTTTTATAGTTATTGCTAAATTTGTGTAAAAAAAAAATTATAACTACTTTTCTTATTTTTTAAGAAGCATATTTTTAAAATCTGCATTACTCATAGGCTGTGAAACTCCGTTTCCAGCAACACTATCGCCATTTTTACTGTTTGTTATACTGGTGGTTGACTTAATGCTTCGAGGTATTAGCGATAAAATAGTTTTCTGATGTCCAAATCCAGTTCTGCTAGTTGAAGAACCACCAAGTGACTTAATAGGAGGTGGTGCTAGGTCATCGGCACCGGTAGTATATTTTCGTGGAGGTGGTTGACTTATTGCGACACTTATTATTTTATCTTCGATGGTCATGCCGTCAGTTGCTACGACAGCTTTTGCCGCGCTAGTCTCGTCTTCAAAGTCAACGTACGCTATTCCCTTTGAGTGTCCATTACGATAAGTTACTATTCGGACGTCTTTTAAATTTCCGTGAACCTTGAACATTTCTTCTAATTGTTCTTTTGTTGTTGTTGGAGGTAGTCCTGTTAATACGAGTTAAATTTAACAATCATTAATAATTGAAGTTAAACAAAAATATAAAATTTATAGATTTTCTTTGTTACCTTTAATGAAAAGTTTATTTTTCTCCAATACAGTCTTATATTTAAACGTATTCCTTGAGGTCTTATTAGGATCACACTTTGAAATATACATTGGTCTACCGTTTACCCGTACTCTGTCAAGTTTCAAAGCTTCTTCTACTGCTTCCTATATCAAATTTAAAGTAAAAATTTTCATTCATTAGTTTAAATAACTACAAATTTTAAGATTACATTTTACAAAGAAAAATTATACTTACAGGACTACTTAATTGTACGTATCCAAATCCTTTACTTCGTCCTTTGTAATCTTGAACTAATCTAAATAAAGTAATAGGACCAATAGGTTTCAAAACCTCTCGAATTTCTTCTTCAGTAGCTGTATAATCTAAATTACTAATGAACACAGTAATTTTCTCATCTACTTCGTCGAAACTGTGCGAACTATCTTCTTCCATGGGCTCTGGGTTGTCTGCTTTGAAACCAGGTGGTGGTGCTATTTTTGGTTTTGCGGTGTTATTCGTTTCTTTTCCAGGTGACTTATTTTTCTCTATTTTGTTGTTCTCTTTTTCCTTTGAAGGTCTTTCAACTTTAGATATTTTTGCTGTAGAAGCTCCCAAGTTTTTCCACTTACCACTATCGTCCATTTTTCTTTTACCTGTTTTTTTACTTACAGATACTTCTTCGTGAGTTGTTGAATACTGCTGCATTTTTTGTCTTTCTTCAGCAACTTTGTCGAGTCGCTCTTTTGTTTTAGCTTCACAAATTTCCATCTGTTCCAGGGTACCTTCATCGCGTTCAAAATTCATCCAAGCATTAGCTATACTCTCCGGCCAATCTTTAACAGCCGTTAAAGCTTTTTGAAAAAGTTTTCGTAAATGCTTTGTGTCTCCATAGCACCTAAAAAATATTTAAACGAAATAGTTTAATGTGACGTAAATAATTAGCGATTTAAAAGAACATTAATATATTACTATACCTTTCTAATGAGATGTATTCTAACCAGCTAGCTGCTGATTCTGAGTGACCTTGAGACATAATATCTGCCCACAATGATCGCGTTCTCTCCATATCATTTGCATGGACTGCTTCAACTCTTGCCCAAAATTGTAAAATTTCACAACTTGGATCTCCTTCTAGACCAAAACTGGCTAAATGTTCACAGGCTTTATTAAACGAATTTCTCAAAATTTCTAATTGCTTCTTTTCATCCTCATCTTTGTCATCAATTTTACGACGTAAATATTCTAAATACGTCATCCAAAGATTTCTGTACTCCTCTGAATTACTAAATCCAGTATTAAAGGCGTTTTCAATCAACTTTTGTATTTCTAGCAATGGCCTATTGTTCTTTTCATAAAATCGAATCCATTTTTGCCAAATTTTAACACACCATGGTACATTTCTTACTGCTCTTAAATACACCTTTTCTATGATGTCTTCGATTTTTATACTATTTTCTAAATATTCTACATAATCTACCCATAGACTAGGTTCCAAACTCAAATCTGCTATAGCTCTTTCATAAAGCACTGATACTCTTCCAGGATCACCAATTTGCTTTTCTTTAGTTAAGTACACCTTATAAGCATCTAGCTGCTCTTCTTTATTTTGGACAGACTCTAATTTTTCTTCAAAAGGCAACCTAGTAGTTAACTGCAATAAGGCTCTTTCATAACCACTCTTTATGATCTTTTCATCTTCAGTACAGTCAGTACCTTCTGCACTTCGCCACAATTTATATTCTTCATAAGTTTTTTCCATGCCCAGTAATGGACAAGACAATTGACGTCGATAGAGTTTACCAATGCGATTAACTTGTTCCTTAGCTTCTGGGTCATCTGAATCCAACTAAAAATCAATGTAAAATAATTAAAATTTGAAAATCACAAAAATATAATGTACTTTCCATTTCTTACCATAATAACTATAAAGTTCTCAAACTCTCTAAAGGCATCCCAAATTAGAGCTCCCTTCATGACATGCAGTCCAGCTGCAGTGAGCGCCCGTTCAAAAACATTCCTGATCTTTTCCGTTGTTTCCTTATCCGTACCCAGCCCAGTGGTAAACTGCAAATACTCGAGCCAGACCTCGACAGCTATCACAAACAAATTGATTAGTCATTAAAACCATCAGTCAATTGAGAAAAAGAGAAAGAAATAAAAATCCAACATATACTCACAGAGGTAGTCCTGAATGGCCCGCTCGCAGATGTCGATGACGGCCGCCTTCTGCTCGGTAGTGATGGCAAGCTTCATCTCGTCGCGGAGCCAGGCGAGCCAGAGCTCGGGCGTAAGGGGATACTTGGAGCTCATATCCTCGCGGGCGGTGCGGAGCCGGTCAAAGTCGCACATCTCCCGGAGCTTGTCGATGAGGCGCCTGTGGGCCTCGTAGTCATAGGGGCTGGCCGCGAGGCTCTCCTCGATCAGCTTCAGCTCGGCCTCGTTGCGCCGGCTCTCCTCGTCCTCCGCGGCCTCGGAGTCCGAGTCGGAGTCTGAGTCGTCGTCGGACTCCGAGTCGTCGTCGCCGTCGGCTGGAGGGAGCTGGCCTCCTCGCTCGTCCTCGTCGGACTCTAGAACCTCGTCACCGAGCTTCGGCTCGTTATCGTCATCGTCGTCGCCGAGACCGGCGGCGAGGGCCTCGTCCTCCGACGTGTCGGCCAGAAGCTTGCGCTCGGCCTCCTCCTCGGCGGCGGCAGCCGCAGCGGCCGCGCTCCCTGGCTCCAGTACCTCCTCCTCCATTCGCTCGCGATCCTGATCCTCGACTCCTGGTTACTCTTGAGCAGCTTTTCCTCAGATGCCAGTGGGAGGTCAACTCGCGCTTTCTGATCCTTTTTTGAGGTTAAGTCGGTTTGTTGTCGGCGGCGGCGGCGACGATGCGGCGACCCCCCCGATCTCAGCGCATTCGATCGCGCGCGCACTTTAGCCACCCACGTACGCGCGCACTTTGCTCCGGCATTTGTTTCTTTTCTCTTTCTAGCGATCGGAGTTTTCGGAGGAAATATCGGTTCTTTAGAAGCATTTTTCAAGGCGTTGTCTATTAAAACATAATGTTGCTTTTGAGTATACATGATGTACACGCGAAAGAGCAAGATATTCGCAAGCAAAAGCTGTAGCGTATGGGAGGCAGTTGAAAATGCGGGGATTAAACAATTGAAAGCTGATGATATAGCAAAGAGCAGGTGTGTTGTAGCGATTTGTGCAATTTAAAAATAATTGGACTTTTGCGCTCTCGTTTCTGTATAGAGGCATAACTAATCTGTCAGTCTCACGCTCTTCGGCTCATAAATTAGGTCGGCTCACGGCGATTAAGCCGCGGCAGTATATTATGACTGCTGAACCAGCAAGTCGCAGAAATAAGATGCTAACTCCGCAGTCGACATGTGTTTTACAATTTTTCCTTTGTCGCTGCGATATGTGTATCCCCAGGATCAAGCCGATGGATGTGTATCGTTTTTTAGTCTTTCACCCGTGACGCAAGTGTCTCTTGCTTTCGTTAGAGCTTTATTTTCAAATTTCATCGTGTGTGTTGTGTTTGCGAATTATCGTCGTGCCGATCTAGAGAAAATTAGTGAAAATTAATACGAGCCCAAATATTTTCATAAGTAAGTCGTCATTATTTTATAAATTTGTCTACGAAAAAAAATCTTGCCAAGGAGTCGCTTATTATTTTCAGGCTCGTCGCTCGAATTACAAAATAAAACTGGATAAAAATAAAATAATGAGACGCTCGGTAGTGTCAATCGGCATTACGCTGCAGGTGCTTCAATTGTCAACGGTGCTGGGCCAGTGCCCGGAATACTTCCGCTACTACCGCAACGAGACGACGAAAGAGATAATGGGAACCGTGGAGATTCCATCGCCGCCGCTGGGCGTTCCTCTGGAGCTGCGCGTGGAATTGAGCATCCCCGGAATACCGCCACCCGTACACCTTTTTTGCCATTATCTACGCCTCCCTCCTCCTCATACTTTTTCATCTCTAATTCGTCATTATGCCGATTTGTAGGAGCACACCGCCAGAATAGAGCTGGCCAAATCCGCGGACGACTCGATCCGGTCGATTCTCCAAGGCTCGCCTCTTTTTTACAAAATCTACTTCCCCCCGTCGAAACCCGAGCCCCTGGTCACCAGTATCCTCCTCAACAACGTCAACTACTGCTCGGGACCGCCAGGTAGAAAAAAAACATTGCCTATAAATTTTCAGCCTTTATTACCAAGAGATATCGTTCCAGCGGCAGGTATAATCGTCACGAGCATCAGCCTCCAGCACTCGCTGCATCCTCCCCGAGCGGTCATCCCTCTGACCCCGGAACAGCTGTCCGTCTACACGAGCAACCGGACGGCCGCTCCGGAGAGCTCGCGATTCAAGCCGATCGTCTCGAGCACGACGACTAAGCCGCACGAGCCGCCTACGAGCCAGCCCAGCCACCATCAGCCCGTCCATCCGCCCAGGCGTAAACTAACCGACCTGTCGTGCGGCCTCGTCGGCGAAAACGCCACGGGCCTGCCCTGGCCATGGCTCGCGGCGATCTTTATTTTGAATTACAATGACGAGCCTGAGTTTCTCTGCACCGGCAGCCTCATCTCCCGCCAGCACGTCCTCACAGGTTCTCTTTCTGCCCCCAAAGCTCCGATCCCTGCCTCATTCAATAAACACTATTTTGTTCCTGCAGTCGCACAGTGTCTGATCGCCGACGAGAGGGAGATCCCGCCGGAGAGGCTGATCGTATCGCTGGGCCGCCGGGAGGAGTCGCTCAACGTAACCGCCGCTCAGATCAACGCTCACCCAGACTACGCGAACCCGAGCAGCGGCGACTCGGACCTCGCGATCGTCAAGCTGACCGAGCGCGTGGACTTTACCCAGAGCGTCCGCTCGATCTGCCTCTGGCTCGGCGAGCTCTCCCTCGACAGCGTCGTCGGCAGCTCCAACGGCATGCTGGTTGGCTACGAGGCATGCGAGTTTACCCTCAAGCCCCGAGCTTCCAAGGTCAAGATAGTGTCACAGGTGCGCACTTCGATCGCACCGGATTTACTCGAGTGGAGCTGACTCCGGCTTCTGTTTTCCCAGGAGGACTGTCTGCGCAGGAACCCCGCGTTTTTCGAGGTCACCTCCAACCGCACCTTCTGCGCGGAGTTCAAGGACGAGAGCGGATTCTGCAACGGGGCTACCGGCAGCGGGCTCGCGATGCTCCACAGGACGTACAACAGGTACCACCTGCGCGGCGTTCTCTCCCTGCTCATGTACGACCCGAAAACGAGATTCTGCGATCTCGACGAGTACGTTGTGTATGTTGACGTGGCCAAGTATCTCGTTTGGATTAGGCAGACGATAACGAATAGCGCAGGTTCTAAAACGAGGAAGAAGGCGCCAAACGAGAGTCCAGCGGCTGTCGAGCCGAAACCCGACGATTATTCCTGTGGCCTGGCCAGCAAGCTCGATGACAGTCTGCCTTGGCCGTGGATCGCGGCTGTCTTTGTCCTCGACCACGAGGGCAAACCGGAGTTTCGCTGTAACGGAAATTTGCTTTCCAGGCAGCACGTTCTGACAGGTAATAACACGGTAAATACATAGTTTGTTAAAAAATGTTAATGTACAGTTTTCGAACGTCCACAGTGGCTCGTTGTTTGATCGAGGACGATGAAGAAATTCCGGCGAATAGACTGCTTATACTACTTGGTAAGCTGGACGTAGCGAACAAAGGAAATTCGGCTTACGTCGAAGCTGCGCAGATACGACTGCATCCGGATTTTATGAATCTCGACAATGCAGACTCGGACTTGGCTGTTGTAAAGCTGAGGCAGCCCGTGAATTTTACAGCAAGTATACGTTCGGTTTGCTTGTGGATGGGAGACTTGGATCTTGATAGTGCCATCGCCAGTCCGGGTAGTTTCGTCGCTGGATGGAAGCGAAAGGATGACCTGGTTGCACCTCGATCGTTTAAAGTGACAATTGTGACTCAAGTAGGCCATTACAAGTGTTTGTGATAATGAGCGTTAAAAAAAAATCATTTTATTTAATCTTTCTTCGTTGTAGGAAAAGTGTCTTCACAGTAATAGTCGGTATAGAGAATTGACGTCGAATCAAACATTTTGTGCTGCGAACGAGAACTTCCAAAACGACGATGACATCTGCGGCGGAGGAATCGGCAGCGGGCTTGCTTTTTTACATCCGAGATATAAAAGGTATCATTTGCGAGGAATTATGTCCGTTTTTTTACAAAACGAGAGAACGCGATCCTGCAATGCTCACGAATACGTTGTTTACGTTGATGTTGCTAAATACTTGACTTGGATTAAACAAACGATTTTATGAGATGAAAAAACAAATAAACTTTTTTACAATTTTGATAAAAAAATAATTATTACAATCAAGTTGTTTTTTTTTTTAAACTTCAAGATGGTGAATAATAGAAAAAAAATTCAACGAGTCACATGAAACATACAAACGTTTGTGGTAAATAGAATAAAAAATTTATGAACAATAGTCTTGATATTATAAATAGATTTATTTATATTTGATAAAAATAGAATTTTTCGTTGTCTAAAACTATAGAGTTAGTAAATAGACATGATAAAAAAAAATAATAATGGAAAACTTTCTGCTTCTTAAACTGTGTCATATCTATACAAACTTACCTAAAATAAACGCAATAATTAAATTATCAATCACGAAAGGATAACTTACAGTATGTTAAATCACATACAATAGTTTGTATCTGATAAAATTTTCTACCATTCAAAAACAATTATCAAACACGACGACACAATTCACACAACTAAATTGTAATTTTTAGTGCCGGTAAGGAACAGTACCGTACGTATATTATGTTTTGAAATTGTCTCCAAATGAAAAAAAAATTAGTTCTGTTTATTGTCTCATTGAAGAGATAGAGATAGAGAGAAATTTATGTATATATAGAAATTATATCTATTATTCACATTTTCCACTTTGATATAATTTCGATGAACGAATCGAATATAAAATTACATATTGTAAATATATATATATTTATATGTACTCTTTATGACGATGAAGGTGTATCAGGCTGGAAGCTCTGCTTTGCAATAGCTCCTAAAACGATTTCTGCACTGAATACATCTGGAAAACAATAAAATTTTATTTAAAACTACATATATAAAAATTTTTTATGATAGAAAATATTTTAGTAACTATTCAGACTTAAACTAGATAAGTAAGGATTATAATTCGTGCTTAAACTAATAAGTAAGGAATTCAAGCATCATTAGCTTAATTCAATTACAACAGTATATCATCATCAATAAATAATTGAATTATAGTTTATAATTACAATAAATAAAGTAGGACTTACTAATTTCTGCACGAAGAACATCTGCTAACAAATGTAAATCCGTTTCTACAGTGATTATTATATAATCTAACTTTCCATTTGCATTCATCTCTTGTATTTGTACAAGAGAACGTCTAGTTTTTTCCATAGTACCACCAGCACTTTCAATTATTTCTGACATAGCTGATGGAGATGGTATTACACTCGGTGTAACGTAGAAAATTTTGCCCTTAAAAAAAAAATTGTTAAAATATATTCCTTACAAAATAACCAAAAATCATAAAAATTTACCTTAAGTATACTTCCTCGATTAGGACTAGCTAATGCTTTTTCAATATTGCAATTAAAATTTTTTTCAAATTCAGGATCACTTAAAGTATAAGGATTTTCGTCGACGAAGGTATTTTTTTCCGAACATTCGTTCAACCACTTTATGCTTACGATATATTTACAACGAGACAGGCAACAAAGAAGTTTTACTGTTCGCAATGGCGTATTCATTATCAAATGCGTAGCGTCTCTCCAATTCGCAGCGAGCGCGCCACCCAATTCTCTAATACGCTAAAATTTAAAGAAAAATTATAGAAAAATGATAAATTGAGAAAAAAATTAAATGTTGTAATTATTGATAATCACCTTTGCGTGTTTCTTTGGACTTATACCAGAAAATAATATTCTAGGCTGCTTATCAGGCGGTGGAGGATTAGGATTACTTATAACAATTGGTTCCTCAAGACCCAAGAGATGTGGCTCTTTGTTTAACATTGGTATATCTAATTTTGGTTTTTTATACTTTCTCATGGCATTTGGACCTTGTCCAACTTGTTTCACCTTATCATAAGATTCTTGTGTTATATTAATTGGCATTTTCCACGCAGCTGTGAGAAAAATTGTAAAAATCAATTAAAATCTTTTAGATCATAGTAGAAAGTTCAAAATTTGCGGAACAAATATTACATACCCATGAGATGAGGCACAAGTGAATAATCTAATCTAAAAGGATTTCCTAAACTAAATTGCTGATATTTAGGAGCATCAGTTTGATGCAATGCACTCATTTGTCCACAAAGCAAATCCGTCAACCATTGAGCGTTTACAACCCCAGTTTGCCATTCTCGAGCTTTTTTGTACTTGGGTCCATCAGGCCTTGAACAATAAGAATTTATTTAAAGAAATTTCAATTTCGCTCATTTTCTTAAAGCAAAAAATGACTACATACCTTCGACAAATTAGCATCGTATTATGACGCGAGAAGTACTTGGTGAATTTAGCGCCTATCGCCTCAAGCATAAATTTGACTTTGGCACGTTCATCATTCTCGAAGCCGGACAGTGAAATAATTTGCTTGGTGCAGGGCTGCTCGGCGATACTGAACGGCGTGGGGAAGTGAAGCGCATGCCATGGCGGTAGCACCTGCTGCTTGCACATAACGTCGGAGAGCCAGTGCGCTGTGACGCAGCGTTTACCTTCTCGCAAGCCTTGCACCACTATCGGATGTTTTTGCGTCATAGCGAGTACGTGAGTTGCTCGCGCGCAGTATTGCGGTTCAACTTCACCACCGTGTTTCTCGATGACTTGCTTCCACGTCGACACTTCCTCGCCTGAAGTCTCGTATTCGACGATAACGAAAATACAGCCGAGCAAAAATAGATCTGGAGGCACTGTTGCAAAAAATTTTTGGTATCGTTAAAAATTATAACTTTTGAAGAATTCGCGTGAAAATGTTTACTCACGTTTCAAGTTGGGGTTGTGACCGTAGAACTGAGCTTTAGGCTGCTGCACTGCGGCGGCAGCGCCTGGCATCTTGACAGGACCACCCGGAGGCGCACCATTTGTAATGTTTCCCAGCGTCCGTCTCTGATAAGCAGCCAGAAGCTGAGGATCTTGAGAGGGTGGTGGCGGCGGTCTGTGCTGAGCTGTCATAAGTCTCAGTTGGCCGGCCGCACTTCCGTCCGCTGCACTCCCTTGCAGTCTGCTTGTAAGCATGTTAGCGAGAGCCGTTTTCGTCTTGGCGTTCACGAGTTGTTGATCGGCGGGCATTTGCGACGCGCCTGGTGGCATCGCTAATCCAGCACCCGGCTCTGGCGGCTGTCCCACAACCTGCTGTTGTTGTTGAGGGTGCTGTTGCTGCATTTGCTGCAGCTGCTGCATGCGAGCTATCTGCTGCTGTTGCTTCTGGAGCTGGAGCTGAGCGAGCTGTTGCTGCGTAAGGGGCTGACCCTGTGCAAACTGCTGGCCTTGGACGACTTGAGGGCCGCCCTGAGGTGACTGGTTCGTTTGTACAATGACTTGGCTACCGGAATTGATAGGTGTCAATGCAGGCGGTTGAACTATAGGGTGCATCTGAGTTGGCTTTTGACCTGGTGCTCCTGCAACCTGCAAGTTGAAAATTACAATTAATGTTAAAAGAAAAATAACTTTATAGACTCTATACAACTCTAGTATTCTGTAAATTTAACATGCTTGGTAAAATTTTGAAATCACAATACCTGTGGTCCCATCATTTGTGGCCTTGCTTGAGACACCCATTGAACACCAGATTGCCCAGGCTTTCCTGGGCTCCTGATAACTGCGATTTGCGGTCCCTGCTGCTGAGCTTGCCTAGGAATATTTCGCTGGAAAAATAATGTTCTATTTTGTTTTTGAAGCCTTTGGATAAACGCTGCTCTTTGTTGTGGATCCATTTGCTGCAGCTGCTGATGAGTTCGTTCATCGAGCTGGATAAGCTGTCGCGTTTGTTGTTGAGGCCATTGACCTCCTGGTCTCTGCTGTCCAGCCAATTGCTGCTGCTGTTGCCTTTGCAATTGTAGCTGGTATTGCTGCTGTTGCCACTGAGCTTGTTGGTTTGGTCCCATTAACTGAGTTGGCGATTGTTGCTGTTGCACTTGACCGTCCCGGACGATAAATTGTTGCGGGCTTTGAGGCGCTGATTGTTGAAGTTGTTGGGAGATTTGTTGGATTTTTTGTTGCTGCAACAATAACATTTGCTCCGGTGTCAATTGTTGCTTTTGGACCTGGCCTTGTTGTTGCTGCTGCAGACCCATTTGCTGTGGTTGTTGTTGATTCAAATGCACTTGTTGCGAAAGTAATTGCTGTTTTTGCTGTAATACTAGCTGCTGTTGCTGGGCCATTTGTTGTTGAGGGGGCATTTGCTGCTGCGGCGCCATTTGTTGCTGTGAAACCATTTGTTGTTGAGGCACTAATTGTTGCTGAGATGTCATTGGTTGCTGTTGCATCATCTGCTGTTGTTGGACCATCTGTTGCTGGGGTTGCATTTGCTGTGGTTGAACCATTTGTTGCTGGGCTTGCATTTGCTGTTGTTGACCCATGTGTTGTGCCATTTGCTGTTGAGGCATCATTTGCTGAGGAGAAGTCATTTGTTGTGGAGCCATCTGTGCCTGAGGTGTCATTTGTTGCTGTGGCATCATATGCTGTGGTGATGTCATTTGTTGCTGAGGAGCCATTTGCTGTTGGGGGCCCAACTGTTGCTGCTGTGCCATTTGTACTGGAGATGTCATTTGTTGTTGTGCCATCATGTGTTGCGGTGATGTCATCGGCTGCTGTGGAGGCATTTGCTGTTGCGGTGGCATTTGTTGTTGAGACATTATATGTTGAGGGGATGACATTTGTTGTTGAGGTGGCATTTGCTGCTGAGGTATCATTTGTTGCTGTGCTTGCATTTGCTGTTGTGGCATCATTTGTTGTGAAGACATTATTTGCTGTTGAGGTAACATTTGCTGCTGCACCATTTGTTGTTGAGGCATTATTTGTTGTTGCGTATTGATTTGCTGAGTTGGCATTTGATGCTGTAACATTTGTGTATTTACTTGTTGTTGGGGTGCCTGTTGTTGTTGAGGCATCTGAAGTAACTCTTGTTGTTGATTAATCAATTGTTGCTGTTGGTGTAAACCTTGAGTGTTTATCATTTGCGTTGTAGATACTTCTTGTTGTGTGGAAGTTTTTATTGGAAGCATATTGTTCGTTTGAGCTCCTGGAGATACCCATCCACCTTGTTGCATATTATTTTGCACAGAAGAGACTGGAACGCTTGTTGTGGTATGTACAGCTGTATTCGTAGGAGCTGAAGACCAAGATGTAAATTGTTGCTGCTGTGGTTGTTGTTGCATCTGCTGCTGTTGAGGTTGCTGCATTTGCTGTTGTTGAGATTGCTGCATTTGCTGTTGCGGTTGTTGAATTTGCTGTTGCTGCATTTGCTGTGGCTGCTGTTGCATTTGCTGTGGCTGCTGTTGCATTTGCTGGGGCTGCTGTTGCATTTGCTGCGGCTGCTGTTGCATTTGCTGAGGCTGCTGAGGCATCTGCTGCTGCATTTGTTGAGACTGCTGCGGCATCTGTTGCTGCATTTGCTGAGGCTGCTGTGGCATCTGCTGCTGCATTTGCTGAGGTTGCTGTGGCATCTGTTGTTGCATTTGCTGAGGCTGCTGTGGCATTTGCTGCTGCATTTGCTGAGGCTGCTGTTGTACCTGTTGCTGAATCTGTTGAGTATGTTGTTGCATCTGCTGTGGCTGTTGCATTTGATGCATTTGTTGCTGCTGCATTTGTTGTTGAGGCTGTTGCTGTAACTGCTGTTGCTGTATTTGTTGCTGCTGCTGTAATTGATGCTGTTGTTGCATTTGCTGCTGTTGTAATGGTTGTGTTTGCTGTTGTTGAATTGGTGGCTGTAACTGAGGTTGTTGGGTTTGTGGCTGTTGTAACTGCTGCATTTGTTGTTGTGTCTGTTGCAACTGTTGTGGTGATTGTTGTAACTGTTGTTGAGATGGCTGTAGCTGCTGTTGAGATTGTTGACTTGATTGTTGTAATGATTGACTAGATATATCTGCATTGTTAAGGTTTTGTGTTGTCGTTGGTATGTAGGCTGGTCCAGGTGAAGTAGTTGATGTTACATTTTGGTTCTCAGACATAGCTTGTGCTGTTACAGCAGGCTGTGTCTTAGTTTGGTTCCAAGGCATTCTCTGTTTTAGTTGTTCAAGCATAACCTTTGTACGTTCTTGCTCTTCTTGAGCAGCATTATTTTCAATTTCCTCGTCCATAAAGCCAGTGATCAATGCAGTGGAACTATTAGGCGATGGATAAATTAAAAGTCTTGGATGGTATTCTGTTTCTCCTATAAGACTTTTCTTTCTACAACATTCTACAACCCAATCTGGTGTAACGATATGCATTTGGTACCTAGAGGCAGTTTCATATTTTATTCCACTAGCTTTGGACACTATTAAATGAGTACAAAATCGATCTAAACGTAGTTGACATTTTCCTCCTTGCAATGTAATCATGGCCCATAACGCTTTACTATCTGCACGACTAACTTGTGAAATACAAGCTGTAACATTGGAAAACAACTGATTTTCTTCTGTTGAAAAGTAGTGTGTCCTAATAATAAAATTATTGTTAAGGAATTTATTGAATGTAAGTAAAGTAAATTTTTTTTATATTATATAAAAAACATTGAATTAAAGGATACGGAAGAAGCTGTCTACATTTTGCAGAATATAATATCCAATCTTGACTAACAGCAGGAATTTCATAAATATCTTTTGCTGCAGAAATATCATTTTCCAAAGCTTCATAGCCAGCGATTAAATGTGTTACAAAATCGCTAAAGTAATTTGATCTTTCAGCTCCTCCTTCTTGCAGTAGATTCAAAATCTGTAATGATATTAAAAGTTGAAATATTTTTATCGTATAAGATTATAAAATACTATTAGAATACTGGAGATAAAAACAAAAACATATTGTTCTTTAACTTCTATTGTTTTTATATGGAACAATTGCAGACAGACAACACTTTCTGATCTCTAATGGCACGCTGTTTATGAAGTATGAATAGAAAACACAAACCAAAGAAACTAAGCAAAATTAATAAATTAATATTTGCACTATGTAAATTATGAGTCAAGAACCGGAGTGAAAAAAGTGAATGAAAGGGTAAGCAAGAAATGTGACAAGTGAAAAACGAAGAGTATAAGAAGGACGTAAGGGTAGTCGAACGATACCTTGGGATCGGCTTCGCCGCTGACGTAGTATGATACTTTGGCAAAGAGAGCCGGGTCGAGCTTGAGCTCGTCGAGGCCGGCGCGTATGTCGCCCATGTCGGGCCGGTGCAGCGACGACGGCTGTGCTAATCGGCTGCTGCGCTCGGCGTCGTCGGCGTCGTCGCGGACTCCTGGTGCGCCGCATATAAGTGGCACGAGACTCTTCTTCTGCTACCCTATGCCCCCCGCTCTTTTTCGGCGAGCTTAGCAATGTTAAACGGAGTCGGTGCTACACACGCGTCCCCAACGACAACGACGCGTTTCTTTGGCCACGGTTGTTGTTATTCCTACAACATGTAACTTGTGTCTTCGGCCTTCGCCGACAACTTGCTGCTGCGGGCGCTTAGTTTCGCGCCGATTATCTTTCTCTCTCTTTCCCGCACGCTTTGGTTATTCTAAGAGCACACACGAGATGCGCGCGCGACCCCCTCCCCCGCGCTCAAGGCTTTTCGAGGTTAGGACTCGGTGGCGGCGCTGGCTGCAGGAAGCGTCATACTTGAAGTCAACGCCGTAGGAGGTGCCGATGAAGTTGCTGAGTCTCGCTGCCCGGCTCTCTCGACCTGTCGTTTCGACTCCGAGTTATTGTGAAAGTGCTTTCAAAAACTACGTTTGTGTGACTTTCGAAGGATTCAATTGCGGGGATTGTAAGCTGCGGTCGATTCAAAAGTCATGGATGGATCGGCAAAGGTAAAATTTTGTGTTGAATTTTTATTTTGAATTACAACCGTTATTTAACCTGCATTATGGCGTAAAAGGAGGAGGAAGCAAGTCAATATGGCTTAGTTGATATTAGAGTTGATCAATCCACAGCTCGTGGATTGTTTATTTATTACATCTCTTTTATAGTGGTTATGTAGTACATTACGAAAAAGATATTTAGCATTGAGCGCCCACGTAAATCATATTCTACACGTTAACCGCTAATCAGGACCCTGACTTATTTGCCGCATCATAATACCCTCCGCTCAGTCATATACTCGCTATTAGTCCCTTAGCGTCATTCGCCTTTCCCAATCCATACGCCATTTAGCAAATAGCCGAGTCTATGCGGAAGCTCCTATTTTTTCCGAGGCAGGCCTTGCAAGAGAACGTCCTGCAGTAGCATAGGCGGTCGATGCTCTCTTGTATAAGTATCTATAGATCGAAATCTGAGCGTAGCATGCCGGAGTCGACGGATATGTACGTCATCGATGTGTCCAACGACGAAAAGTGGCCAGCTCTTTTGTTCGGCTTTGTTAGCCCCTCTGTGTCATCATTTCTTGCTGGACGAAAAATGTTTGTATATATTTATACATTGGATCTTGACAACCTTGGCCGACGCGCTCTCCAAGAGTCTTGCTGGTAATTTTTACATTCCAATCGATTCCTTCTTCCTCCTTGTTTTTCTTATTCGTCTGATTTAATTTTATATCGTCGTTAATTATTAGTCGGAAATAATTATATTGCATGAAGTTTCAAGTTTTTATTCAAACGATCGTTTTTCGACAAAAAACGCGTACTTATTAAATTTTCGTCAGTAATCTTTGACTATATTCTTGAGAGTTGCTATAGAGCCGATTGTTAACAGTAAACTCAATGGGCTTACAAAGCTTGCTCTCCCCTTTACATTTTCATTGCCCCAAGACTGATTCCTTTGAAATTTCTCCATCTATACGTTGGCCTCCAAAGTTTCAAGAGCTTTAGAGTACGGATTATTAAATAAATAAAATCTCAATATTCTTTACCCAAATTTCAAACTTACGTAATATTTTCGCCTGATTAAAATCCTATATTTTAGTACAACAATTATATAAAAAGATCCATTAAAGCTAAATAATAATTCACTAATAATTACGCTCTGGTCGCATAAAAAATCTCTTTTACGGCGCATCGATAAGAATCAAATTTTCCGGCTCGTATCAGAATCAGCCATCAACTCGTAATATTTAAATCTCTCAAAGGAGCTTAATCTCCGAGCTTAATCTCTCGGTTCAATTACCAGCCATAGCCATTTCCGCAGGCTCTCTATAGGTGTGGGTTGAAAATTTTTATGCCCCCCGCTCCTTCACGCTCGTTTACTCGCGCGTAAACATCCGCGCCGGCTCATTTACACGCTCGGTTCCGCCCCCCTACGCAAACGTAAAGCATCGCATTAAAATTCCCGAGTCGCGCCGCTGGGGGGATGGGGGAGGTAAACAGGAGTCGTATCCGATCCAGCGAAACTCAAGCGCCTTCTCCGTCGAAGCGATCGGCCAAATTCCAGGGCTAAATCGACGGGAAGAGGAGGGTGTCTAATCAGTGCAGGGTTTCCGTCTGATTGTACGAAAGCACGAGAGCTGAACAATGATATGTCAAGGAGCTGGCCTCGAGGGCACGGGGGTTCGGCTTGATATCGTATGTGTAGTCGACACACGTCGGCTCTACCACCCCCACCCCGGATGAGTACTATAGCTTTCTCGATCGACCCCAATGACTCTGCACGCGTGTGTGGGCGAGTGTGCGTTGTTGCTTATGCCGCTTATCCCTTGGTTCATTCACGCGAGCGCCTTCCGGAGAGCTTGCGCCATTTGGTCCTTGATCGTCTTTCCGCTCTTGTGTTTAACCAATCCTCGGAAGGCATGTAATCAATAATCTTTTGATTTTCTTTCTATCGCACAGCCCCGTATGTTTTTGTTTTTATCTTTGATCCACGATTCTGCGTCGAAATAATTATAATGCTTTTTTAGATTGCCAACCGAAGGCTGGCATTAATTATCGAGCTACTAATTGGATTTGTTGACTTTACTCGAGAAGATTAAAGGCTTTGCTTAAGCAGAACAGGCCGTTCATTAATTTGATAATCGATCGCGCATATTTTGTTTGCGGCTGTTATCGAACATTCTTTTTTTTTTTTTTTGAAAACCTAAAACCCTCCAATTTCTTCTTTTTGGTTTTTTAACCATCAAGTGTATAATAGAGAATCAAAATATTTGTTGTTATTTCGAAGCTTAGCAGAATAAAGCGAATAAAAAAACAAAAGATGAATTATAAGAGAGAGATTTGGTATAGATTAAGAAGAGGGAAGGAAAAGACGTTTAATCATGTGGTTTATGCAAAGGCGCGCAGGAAAAATTATCCCTCGAAGCCTCTCAAAGCGTTGCAACAGGCAAACCATTTGTTCTCGTCACGAGGAAGCCGAGTGTGTATTCTCCGGCGGGTCTTAAGTGGCTACTTGGGGATTGCGTGTTACGCTCTCGGCGGAAACAAAGAAACAAGCACACGCGTCGTCGAGACTACGGCGGACAAGCGAATGAGCTTGAAGAACAAGAAGAGGAAAGTAGGCCGAGGGGGAGAGAAGAAACTCGAGAGAGAAGAAGGGAGAGACAGTAAGGGGGAGAGAGAGGAAGCCGGACGGGGGAAGCTCCTCGGGAGACGCCCTAATGCGCACACGTGGTCAGTTTCGATACTCTCGGCTCGGTTTCATTCGGGCCCGTCCTCCCTCAATGGAAATACGTTCTGTGGAGGCCTGCGTCATTCGAATCTTTAGGCTCGATGAATATGCGAACGCGTAAACGCGATGGATTTATTTTTGGCATGTTCGCCGACACTTCTTTTTTTTTTACGTTCGCTTCGCTTCCTGTGGGATATTCGATTAATATCGGGTCGCGCTCGTATATGCCCGGCTCTAATTGATATGCTCGCGTAACGGTCCGTTTCAATTAAAAGCGAATGCAATTGTTTGCCGGAAATTCGAAAGAATGTCGGGGTTGAACGATATTTTTTTCCTCGCGGAAGGGTCGAGTGGAAAATGCGCCTTTTCTTTCACGGTAAACAATTTTCAGTACACGTTTTCGTTCATTTGCTAATTATTTATTTATTTTTTTCATTTGAGGTAAAGAGGGCAGTTTCGAAGTAAACCTTATCAAGGCGGTTCGGATTGAAAAAGTTAAACGTATATAACTTGAAAATCAAACTTGGCGTTTTTCTGAGTTTATTAAGTTTAATAACAGAATTAGCAGCGCAAAAATAATATGAGAAATCTCGAGGAAACCTCGATTTCTTATATAAATGCTCCGCAATTCCCGCGTATTATTTAATTCCGGCAAAGCTAATATTTCAACGAGTATAATTACCCGAGTATTATCAATTAAAATGTTGACACCGACACAACGCAATACGTTTAACAAAATTATAGCCGCGTTTAATTAATAACGGAATGTGTCGTTTCGTACACTTGTCTTTCTCCGGTTATCCCCACGCAGAGGAATGCTTTCGGAATTATCAAGATTCACATGGCAAATCGTGGCGATCTCTTATTTTTGCACAAACGCACCCCCGACACACATTTTTATCGCGGACCGATAGGCGTTAGCCAAAAAATAATATTGCCAGTAAAATGTCAGCGGGCCCAAAAGTGTCTCTCGCAATAAAAAAAAAAGTGGAGGAGGAAAAAAAAACATTATTTCGAACATTTTATTTAGCCGTCATAAAGCTCCGGTGCTCGGTACGGAAGCCAAAATTAAGCAGAAGAAACCATAAAGGCTATTTAAGGACGGAAGGACGGGAGATGGCTGGGTTAGTGGGGAATAAAGGAGGCAAGGAGTCGGAAAGGCGCCTCTGGAGTCGCCGCGCGAGGGAGAGACCGCCGGCAGGGAGTGTATAGGCCAGAAAAAGAGAGGGTGCGTGAAAAAGAAAGAAAGAGGGAGAAAGGCGTATCGGGGCTGGTGGCTGGGGGTAGGGACGAGGGGAGAGCGCGAGATACGGGGGGAGCACGGCTATCCGCACATCCTTCACCGCAGAGTGAAAGCTCTTTCGGCGCCCGCATAGGAGGAGGAGGTGGGGAAGGGTGACGAGGCGAGATAGCGCGTGGGATGCTGCGGCCCCTCCGCTCCTCTTTTCCAGCAGCAGCAGCGGCAAGGAGGCTAGAGCAGCGTAAGGGAGTGACGCTGGCAGGGAGGAGGAGGAGGAGGCGGCTGCTGCCGGAGAGAATTTCTCCGCGGCGCCGTCTCCGTCGTTGGCTTTGGTGGTCCAGCCCTGCCTCCGGCGCGCGCATGTGGCCCCCCGAAGGCTCTCGCCGTCCCTCGGAAGCTTGCTTTTTAATCCGTGGGTGTGGTAGTGGTACTGCTGCTGCCGCCAGCGCTGTCCGAGGGGGGAAGCGCGAGATCTCTCTCCTTCTCCCTGTCCGTCGGGGGCTGCTGGCGCGTGGGTGGGGGCGACAGTGCGATCGCGCGCTCTCTCTCTCTCTCCGGTCTCATCCCGTCCTCTGGCGTCTCCTCGTCCGCGGCGGCGGCGGTGGCATCGGCGCGCGCGCTCGAGAGTGGCAGCAGCGCCAGCAGCGTATCGCACGCGCCAGCAGTAGTGCGGCCCAGTCTCGGCTACGTGCGCGCTCCGGAGCAGCTCGCTCGTCCACGCGATCCCGATCAGGCCTCTCTCGGTGCGTTACCGTCTCCAAAGCGTGACAGCCGTGCCCCTGTGCGTGTGTGCGTGCGTGCGCGTGCGCCGGATCCAGTAGAGCCGAAGCCGCAGGACGTCCATCTCTGCCCTCGTCATCGCCAGGACACTCGCTACCGCAGCGCCGGCTCTCGTATCGTTGAGCCTGCCGATATGTTCCGGATGCCCATCGGCTTGGCGCCCAGCGCCGGGCTTTCGAATTCCCGAGCCGGATGAACCTCCGGCCCGATCGCCCTCGCGGCGGCCAGCTCACCAGCCCAGCAGCAGCACCGAAGACTAGCCGCCTGCAGACTCGACTACCGGCTGTCCGATCTTGTTCGGCTGCTACCACTTGACACACGCACACGCACACCGTAATGAATCTCGAGTTTTCCACTTACTTCCCCTTTTTACCTTAAGTGATAACGCGCCGTTACGTAATCTCGCTCTTCGGCTACCATGTCGCTGCGGCGACGAGAAGAAAGGGATATAAGAAAGGCTGGGCTTGGGCGGGGAATGGGGGGGGGAGGGGAAGGAGGAATAGAATTACGAGTTTGCCAGGGGGACTTTGGCATTTCTCTCGTTCTTTTGTTGTTCTTCCTCTTGTTAACGATGGCCAAGTTTGCCGCCCGCTACATCCGAACTATGTCCACTTGCTGCCGATGTTGCTCTCCGTCTACTCACTACTGCGAAACTTCGAAACTCGCTCGGATCCTTAATCATTCTCAAACTGTCTACTTCGCTGTACTTTCTCTCCCTCCCCCCCTCTATCGATGTTTCTCCGCTGGTTTTTACGAGTGTCGCCAGTGTAAGGGAGCATCTCGTCGACCCGCAATAACGATCGCGAGTCTCGCTCCGTTTCTCCGGGGCTATACGCGAAAATTTTCGTATGTGCCTTATTTTTACGATCGTATGTGTGCTGTGTGATCTGTTTACTGTCGCATTCAAAGTCTTTTGTTGTTTCCGCTGAATTTTACTGCAAATCAAATCGAAATAGTTTTATTATCTTTCCCAACGGCTGTATTTGATATAAATATCGTAGTTTTCCGCGACTGAGTAAATATTGATGTTTTTGCGCGATTGGCGAATAGCACGAGTTTGCTTTGACTCTATTCAATTGATTTTTTAACGTGTACGTCGAAGCTATAAAAAAATTAATATCGACAATGTAATTCACTTAAAAGATAAAATAACGTTAGATTTTGACAAATAAATATAAAATACTTTCTCAAGACTGGTTCCTTCGAGTACACGACACAAAGAAACGGTTTGTTCTCGCGTTAAGATAAAGGACTTTTCTTGCTACCGTGTCCCAAGGGAATACAATGAATACAAGTTTTAAACGTTATTACAAAAGAATTTCGAAAACTCGCATGATGCTTGAACCGAAAATTTCTGTGTAAGCTTCAACAATCATATTTTACCTCCTATATCTACCAAAAGTACCTCTTATTTGCTCGACAAATAGATCCTATTAGCCGTAGAAAATACCGTGTAGCCGCCCAAAAGAACATGAAATCGCAATTGTCGGCGTTCTATACGGGTCAAGGCGTATTAAAAAAAAAAAAAGAAAATTCGGCCACATCAATATTTGGACAAACAGTCTCCCTCTCTCGAAACAATTCTTTTCACGCGCGCGCGTTTAGGCGAATGAAGAGAAAAAAAAGCATCCCACAACGGCTCAACAATATTATTTCAAGCTGAATAAAGCTCGGAGAGTATAACTGCGTATCGGGGTGGTCGATTCTTCCGCGACAAATTAATCACGAGCTCTCATCTCGGTCTTTGTCTCTCCGTCGCGACAATCGGACGTGAGTATGTGTGTGTACGTATAGGCCGCCTCGAATTTCATCGGGAGCTGCTGCTCTCCGGTGCAGGCGTGAAATTGGTCGACGTGCCGAGTGGCGCTTTGGGAATTTCACGCTACGCCTTTACCTCCGGAATGCCTGCGGGCGCGCGCGAGTCAAGCGACGGCAGCTGCAGCTGTCCCGCGAGTGCATTGTTTCCAGTCGGCTTCTTAAGCAGCGACTCGCGCAAAGTTTCATGATCTTCGGCTTACCCTGACTTGCCGACGGCTGCTTCTGCTCCGTCTCTGTGTGTGTGTCTCTCGGTGCTCTAAGATGTTTCGAGGTTTCATGATGAGGTAGAGAATCGAATTTGTAGTTGTGGTGAAATTTTCATTTGAGGGTTGTTGCTTGTTTAATTTGGATTGTTTTTTTTTAACGTTTTTATTGCGAGGAACAATGACGTTAAGTGGTACCTTTATATTGTGTAATTAATAGGGTAAAGTCGCTAAACCGTCTTTGAAGGTAAATTTATTAATTATCAGTGGAAATTTCATTAAGTGTCTAAAGACTAATTATGAACTTCATTGTCAAGGCAATTATTTTGTACAGGAATTAATTAGATTGATAATTAGATAAGATTTACAGTGTTGAGCAGGTGCTCAAAAATAAAAGGGTTTTTGAGTTTGTCGAAAAAAAAGAAGTAAAAGTGGGATGAAATAATGATACGACATTATTCTTGTCGCACGATGTCGCTGCAATTTCAAGTAACATTAGTTTCCCGTGATAAAACACGTATTTTACATTTGTAGAGAATCTCGAATATAACGCGTGGCGTGCACGAATAAGTAGATGCGGTTTGGATGTGGTCAGACAACGAATCTGACATTAACAGCCATGTTACGTTTCCGCGTATAGCCTCTCTCTCCGGGCGTATACCTTAAAATTTCTACCCTACATTTCCGAATTGAGCCATAATCACTGCGCAAAATATTTAACCCATCAACGTGTTTGTTAGCGAGAAAATAAAGGTTTTTAAACAACGAAAATAAATGAACGGTTAAATTTAGGGAAAGCTCCCCCTATCGCGAACGTCAGCGAATCTCTCGATAAAATTGATCATCGGTTTTTGCGTGCGTTTGCTCTCGCAAACGTTTCATCAGTTTACAAAAGGAACTCGCGAGAGAGAGAGAGAGAAAGAGTTTCGTAAAAATCTAATTACCCTTTTCCGGCGTGCCGACAAGGACAAGTTAATTAGGTCGAGCTTCTAAAAAGTTTGCCGGGCTCTATTATTTTTAGACTCATTCACCCGGAGACTCCCTCGAGGACACGAGGCTCTTCTTCGTGTGCATCAGCCTCCCACCTATCTCTCTCACGCTCTTGAAATTTGCAGCAACAATAAAAACCGACCAGAAACACTCTATAGGAGAACGTGGATATGGTATAGATGTGCGCGTGTAAATACGCGAGTGTTTAGCAAGAATGAAGCAAGTGACGTAGACGGGAGTGACTTTTGAGTGAAAACCTTAGTGCGCCCTCTCCATTTTCGAACTGCCCTGCCATAACCTTCTACCTTCCTCTGCCTTGCCTATATTTCCTCGTGTCTCTCACTTTTTTAACGATATTAAGGGAAGATAAAAAGCTTCGGCTTTCGCCGGTTATTAAAAAAAATTCGCCCGTCACTTTTGTAAGTAAAATTTTTTTACGTAACGATCTTATGCAACGCAACGTAAGGTCAGAAACGATAGCGCAGGGCTTTGCCGAGCGTTCGGCAAACATTGCAAACGCGTCTTTTTCAAACTGCCAATATCGAAAAGGGGGCAAAAAAAATCTTTTGAAGCACACGCATCGTACGTATACAGTGGAAAATTCGAGTTGAATTTTCGAAAAGTCTCGCCACATTTGTTTCGTTATACGGATATATTCCATTTCGATCGTTTCGCGCGCGCATTTCCAACAAATTCACAGCGCGAACGAAACACTCTTCCCTAACAAAATTTTTCCAAGGTATCATTCCAGTTTTCCCGAAATAGACGCACTCGATGAAATAAAAAAAAAGAAAATATTGGAAAATCAAGGTCTCTCAAAAATACAGCGAGGTGGCATCGAGAAGAGGGTAGTGGGTGGTGGAGGCTTGAAAACAAAAAGGGTCCGAGGGTAATAGTAGATTACTGCCCTGGTGCGGGAGGTGTGTTGCGCCTCACCCGAAGGTTGTTCTCCCGAGCGAAGCGAGGGAGAACATCGGGTGAGGTGCAAATCATCATTTCAACCTCAAAATCTGGTAAAAAGATGCCATTTTGAGGTTGGAATGATGAAAAAGCGTATAATTCAATCTCGGTGGCGCGTCTAACGACGTGTCCACGACCCAGTTTCCCCCGATCGCCGATCACGCGGGTGCGAGAAACTCTCTCTGCCTCTCTCTCTCTTTCTCTGCAGCTGCTATGAGAGAGAGCATGTACGCGTAGAATCAGGTCATGGCTTCTCGCACGCAGCGGCCCCGCGTGCGTTGGGGTGAAATCGTTCGGCTAGCAGGGGGCGGAGGAGGGCTAGTGGACGACGAAATGCCCCAAGGGGAGCGCACGTGCCTTTTCGATGATATTCGCGCGATGGCTGTGAGGAGTAAGCTCGAGGAGGGACAGGGTAGAGTTTCCTTTGCTCCCCCCTGTATGCCTTCGATGTGTCGATGTATAGTCAGGCGGTTAGGGGAAATGAAAGAGGAGTGCGTTTGGAATTTCGTGTGGAAACCAAGGGAAAATCTCTCTCTTTCCGTGCGCGTGTGTGTCTGGTTTGCCAATTCGGATAGGAAAAGTCCTTTACTCTGGAGGATGTGCTCGAGGCGCGTGACAGCCTCCTCCTCTCGCTCGCGCTCGCTCGCAGCGCTTATACGTATGAGAATTCGAGAGGATTTCCCATCTTTCGATTTCTCTTCTTTTAGCCAGCGATATTTGCAAGCCGAACTCTCTCTCCCTCTCACTTTGACTGACTTTATAAACGCCAGAGCTTTTACGAGCTTTAAAGAACAAATTTCATCAAACTTTTCTTTCGAAATTTCCCTCATACTTTAATACGCGCTGAGATTAGAACCGAGCGTAAATCGAAAAGCTAATCTTTTTCCAAAAAAGAACATCCAACATAAAAAAAACACGAAGAAGTACGCTCGTTAATCCACGTCCTAGACAAAGTGGCACCAAAAAGGCTCTCTCTCTCTCTCTCAGAAGAGCATATACGTAGCGCCCTCATAGTCTGTGTAACAGCGGTGCAGCTAGTCTGTTGATGAGAGAAAGGGAGTGGGGAGACTTGAAAAGTAGCGGGCAGAATAAAAAAATGAGTGAGAGGAGGGGGGGGGGGCGTCAAGCAGAAGGAGCTCTCGCTCCCATCATATTAGCCCGTGGAAAAAGAGCTGCGCCGTGTGAATCGCAGCAATCCGCTTTGCCGCACTTAAGGCCCGAGGGCACAGGCCGGGAGGGATAGAGGGATACAGGGTGAAAGGGAGATAGACGCAGAAGAGGGAGGAGGGGTGCGTGGTGGTGGTGGCAGAGGGGGAGCATCAGGAGGGAGGGGCAGCGCAGGGGCTATTTCGGAAAATCCAATTTCCCACTTTGTCGGCATTATGGTCGCGCTGCATAGTCAGCCGGTGCCGGGGGTGAGGGGGGGGGGAGGAGTCGGGAGGGGGAGGGGACCGATCGTTTAGCGGCTCGTCGAGCGGAATTATTCCGGAGTGCGTCCTCCACGTCGCCCCGACCCGGCTGATGACTCATTTGCAATTCCTTATACCGTATAGTCGTCGAGGCTGCCGCTCCCTCCGCCCCCGACACCCTGACGTCGAGGCGGATTGATTTTTGTCGCTCTGTAACTGGTCCGCGACCTAGCGCTCGCTGCTCCTTCATCTCCGTTCTCCTCCTCCTGCTCCTCCTCGTTCTTCTCTCGCTCCACATCTATCCCATTGTCCGGGGCCGGGGTGCTGCGTGCGTGTACATACGACTCTGTGCGCGCACGCTATATGGCTTCGTTTGTCTAGCTCCTTCGCGTCGGTTATCCCTACCCGAGAGCTGTCCCTCCCCCTTCTCCCTTCCTTACGACTCCTACTGCTCGCATGATGTTTTTGCGGTTAATTGCCGGGCGCTTATATACGCTTGCTTTTTTATCGGGATGTTTCTATTTTTGTTCTTTCTTTTATTTTTGGGCAGAGCCAGGTCCATTCGTTGTTCCACGCTTAGGAGATGAGGGGCGAAAAAAAGGGCCGAGGCCATCTATCTGGATGTGACAGGGCTCTGGGCGCTGCAATTTCATCGCTCTCCGCTCGCGCGCCCCTGGTTTTGTCGTCTAGAGCCCCGTAACCCCCCGCTGTGTGTGTGCATGTGAACGCCTCCACGATTTCGTACGTGCACGTATTTATTTATGAAAGCCTGATCGCGATGTGCAATCGAGCTGGTAAATGGACGTTCCGAAAGGACTTTCTCTCTTCTATTCTTTTAGAATTAGAATCATCAAGGGCTATTTTTTATAGTTAGATATTGCACCGAGAAATTATTTCGAATAATTTGAAAATTTTGTTACGTTTATAAAATTCAATATTAGTTTTTAGATAATATTTCATTGTAACCAAAATATCAAAGGATTCGGGAGTTATCAGATGGAGTAACGTTGTTTCAGCAGTTACTATTTAATCTGCTAAAACAGTGCTCTTATCTTTAATTGAACATTAACGTCATTTAAGCCTTTAAACAGTTTAATTAATTCAGTTAACTAAATTGAAAGTTAATTTTCGCGCCGAAAAGCCGGAATAATAGAAAAAAAAAGTGAAAAAGCAAACTCGCAATTAAAAACGCAATTTTCCAAAAAGAAAGCGAAAGGAAAAAATCCTCATAAACTGCTGCTATTGAAAAAAATTAAATAATTTTAAATAAAAGGAAAAAGCAAAATAGTACGTGCTTACAGGCACGTGCCACGTCGAGTGAATGCGAAATTTACGGCAGCCGTTAGTCTCCGCTAAGTGTTTCATTTAATTTGACTCGAGCAGGACTATTAAGTGCGAAAGCAGTGAAATTAAGAAAAAAAAGAAAGGCACAGTGACGAGTGTCTTTAAAAGACACACACACACACACAAAGAGTTTACGGAAAAAATGAGTAAAAGAGAAAGATTGAGAGGGAGAGGGATGGAAGGAGACAGTGAAAATCGGGCAATTCAAGCGTAATTACGGGAAAAGGCGCATAAATCGTCGAAATCACAGTACGCTTCATTTAAAGCACTTGGCTTTATAATCTCGCCGCTCAAAGATCGAGCCCGCCTGCATCGGGCACGTGAGTTCACGTTTTCTCCTCGTCGTATCGCGTTATTATCTTTTCGTTCTCGCATTTCTCGTGTGTAGATATATATATACGTATGCATCCTCCTCTCTCTCTCTCTCTCTCTCTCTCTCTCTCTCTCTCTCTCTCTCTCATCGTATGAAACGTAACTCGGGAGTTCTAAATCGATTGAAAATCCCCGAGAAAGATTAATTAAAAAGTCGTTAGCGTGACTTGGCAGCGAAAACACTTGGGGAATTTGTAATTAGAGCTCCTAGCGCGCTGTTGCGAAGGCCCTTTAGCGACCCTTTCCACTTATTCTCTCTCTCGCTCTTACTCGGCTGTTTTCATTTTGTTTTCCTTGTCGTCTACTGCACAGCTCGAGCTGTTCTCTCCTCTCTTTCTCTATCTCTCTCTCTCTCATTCGCTCTCTCTCGGCGGCGCTTTGTATTCCGGCGAACGGCCAAGGTGCGCCGGCTAATTGAAAACTTAAATTACTCGATTCCGATTAATGCCAGCGAGATGCTTTCAATGGGGATTTTCGCTCGGGCTGGAAAGGCTGGCTTTCACTCGCAAATATGACCTTATTGTTGTCTTGAAAGCTCCGAGAAAGACAGAGAGAAAGAGAGAGAGAGAGGGGGGGGAGAAGGACAGAGAGGGATGAATAATAGTTTATCGTAAGGCGGCATTTTGTCGGGCGCTTAATAATTTAACAACGGCTCAAAGTCAGCCGCGGCTGGCTCGCTGTACCGCTGCTAGAGACTCGCGGCGTGGCTCATAACGATTGCAAGGTCACGCGAGCCCATGCGCCATTTTTCATCCGAGACGAGAAAAATTCAGCGTCGCAGCAGCCGGGCTGCCAGCATTGAAATTCCGCATGTCCCCGCGGCGGCGCAGCTTAGAGTTTGCTCAAGCGCCGCACGGCTCTGCCCATACCCCTCTTATCCGAGATATCAAGCGGCTCGCTCACGTAAGCCCGCTCTTCCCCCTTAGCCCATCGTATACTATACGAAAGACCGATCGCGCGTCCATTAAGTTATACAACGTGTCTCGGCTTGAAATTTCGAATTCACGTAGTCGTGAATGTGGACGTGACCTCGTTAGCCGCCGATACGACCTGGCGAGGGAAAAATCGATGTAGAGATTCGTCTTTGGCCGGAAATTCTGAGCAAAGCTCTCGATCTGCCCCCTCGCCAATGAAATGGAGAAAATTTTATTGAGCTCACCGGATATATATATCGGCGGGAGATGTGTATACGTATAGGGGAGAGATTTTTTGAGTGAGCAGTGCGCAGGCGGCTCTGGCCGATGCTCGGGATGACGCTGTTATGACCGTGTAATGACGCTTCGATATAGAGTTGATCGATTCAGTCCTTCCTTCTTTTTTTTTTGTGGATAGGTTGTGGTCGCTTGGAAAAGGGCTGGAATGCCACGAGCGCGGAGGTTTCTTTTTATTCGCGTTTTGTTGCCTTTACGCGAGGGCCTCGGTCGTGTATCTGTTGCCCACGCGCCGATGAATAATGAAAAAAATAGCGCTTTTGTAAAAAGTTCGTTATGCCATGGAAGGCTAGGTGAAAGACGAGTTTTAAAATAAACAAGGACTTTGGGGCGGATGATAAAAGTGAAGAGCGGTTATGATGAGTTTTTTAAACGTCGTTGAAACTTTAATTTGTCTATGCGTTAAATAATGCAATCAACTGTCTGCATTGAATTACCATATTTTAATGGGCAAAGCTTGTGCACGACCGGCTATATTTATTTTTTAATAAAAAAGAAAAAAAAATCGTTCATAGCGAATACCAACGCTGGGCGCGATTCTTTCTCGATTATGAGCCCGAGGAGAACAAACATAGAGGAATATTGATTTGCTAGAATTAAATTAAAGATTAGTATAATATCTTATTAAAATATATTCAGGGGAAATAAATCCACTTTAAAAACATACCTGCACTGCTTCCTCTCTCTCTCTCTCACTTTCTCTATTGACACACTTTTCCAAGCACGACGAAAATAAAAAATAATAAAATGTATAATCAATGCATCGTAATATTTTTTTTCTCGTGCACGCTCTTTTGTTTTGCTCGTCATCGCGGCTTCGCCTCGGAAAAATCGTGCGCGTATTTCGGGGATGACGTGGTAAGCAGCTACAAGATTTCCTATATATATATTCTCGAGAGGAAGCTGTTGCCGTTTGACAGGACGGAGGAAAATAAAATAAAATTCCAAGCTGCTGAAAGGCTCATGCATGTCGCCGTCGTAGTCCCGAAATTAATCACCCTAATCCGGAAAAGGCGCGCATACATACATATCCGTTCGAAGGCGAATTCATCAACAAAGTCCGTGGAGAGTATAAGGCAGCTCGGTCAAAAGCAGCGCCTCGCAGCCGGGGGACAAGTTAAAGCTCTCGGGGCTTGATCGATGGCCGAGGGAGAGAGAGAGAAACCTCGGCCCCGTGGCGTCTTGCAACTATCAGTGAAACCGGAGTTCCAAGGAAGAGGGAGACAGAGACTGCGGAATGGGGCGGGAGGGGGGATTGTCGAAGAGGATAGGGAGTGAGCTCGCGTTTATGATAATATTTAATCCGGTTACGGAGGAGGCGAGCGCGGGCAATGTGGAGCGCCGGCACGCCGCGAGCCGTAATCCAGTTAGCTGTCCGTCGTCGTCGTCGACGTCGTCGTGCGCTCGGGCGCGCGCTCTCGAAGCGCGTTCCGGCGTTATATGCTCGCGCGGCCAGTGTACTTGTCCGCGTCGACTCGCGGAGGCACGCGACCCTGGCGCGCTCGCGAAGCGCCGGGGTTCCCCCTCCTGTCTATACAGTTCCGGGTTTTTGCTGCTCCTCCCTTCCTCCCCCTCTCTTTCTCCTCATCTCACGCGCCTCCGATTGTTGGCCCGGGTATATTGGCGCATCCGAGCTCTTGCCGCGCTGATCGAGTTAGGCTAATGACTCGAGTGTGCCGAGAGTCCGGCCTCTATATATCTACTTGACTTTTGAACTAGCCTTCGATTGACGTGCTCGATGGAATTGGCTTTCCGACGCTTTGCGATTACCTCCGACAGCACTGGCGCTTGACGTCTCCGTCTCTATATCTGCGCGCCCGGATAACCAAGATTATTTATTGACAATCTCTTTCGAGCCGGATAGAATAGTAATGGTATCGTTTCAAATTTGTTGCTGCTTTTGTTAGTTCCCTTTTAATTACGAATTGTTTCGGATTTTAAGCAGATCTTAATTAGTAATTGAGATATTTTAACGACGTTGAAACACGTGTTGAGTAATTTATTTAATATAATTAAAATTATGCTTCACATTGTTTCACCTGCATAGAATTATTTATTCATCTCTTTGATCGACCTATAGATTTTATTTAATACTCAATTCTTTTGAACATAGCTCCTTTGAGTTCGAAAAATTAATTAATTTTATTGATGCATCGAACCTGTATGAAATAACATAGAAAAAAGCCCATTATCAAGCCATAACAATAAAATTCATTATTTTTGCGATTATGAAAATGCATATTTGCCCATAAGTTTAAATCAACAAGAAATTCACTTTGACTTTCGTCCTGACATAATATCTCAGATGTATTCTCATCTTTTGTGTTAACAGAACATTTTACGATACGGAAATAAACCTGTTATATTCGTTCTGCTATGCCACATCCTCGTGGTGATATCCTAAAAGCTGTTTGCTTTATGTAGCAGCTAGAGTAGATATACACCCGACAACTTTGAAACCAAAATACACCATGTTTTTATAAAATTATACATTTCTTCATCAAAATATTTATTATTTCCATTGAAGTTTGTATTATTCTTGATTTTCACAGCGCGGCTTGATAAATCCGAGTTATTTGAACAAACACGCTTAAATTATAACAATTAGCTAAACAAATATTCTACCTAACTAAATAGTTTATTTATGATTACCTCATTATTATTACTCAGAAACTTCAACGACTATTAATCAAAAATAAAAAGCATACTGTTTTTATATGGTATCGCAGACATTTCCACGGCAAAAAATTTCCACGCAAACTCGTGACTACTTCCTGTCAAAAAAAAATCGTAACCATTAAACAACATCAACAACCTATCCATCAGCCAGAAAAATTCAACAATCATTTGGGTGTCAGCAGTTTATGATATCCCCTCTTGAAGGACTTGGAGAAGGGAGGAAAAAAAAAGTTTCTGTTGCCTAGATAGGAGCACACACACACGCATAGACACATACACCGTACACGCTCCCTGTTCTCGATGCCCAGATAAAGTCAACGTCGCAATTCCGTAGCTATAGATTTAAAATCCGTGAGTGGATTGGTAGGGGGAGGCGTATTCGCGTGTGGGAGTAAGAAGAAGAAGGGGTCGATAGATTGCTGACTGAGCGAGTCGGGCCACGCTGAAAATTCGATTGCCTTCAAGCTCGCGCTCCAGATATTAACATCGCGAGCCCCGGCCAATCGGCCTGCTGCTCCTCCAACTTGCATAGAGTGCATAGAAAAGCCGAGGATGTAAAGTCGAGAGAAAAGGAGGCGGGGGGTGGCATCGTTAGCGCACAACCCTCTGTTGTAATACACGTGGGATATTTGTCCCGGCGACAACGCTCGGCTTTTCCTCGCTTTTTCTCCGCGTCCCCGGCCTGCAGACGCGAGCGCTATTCGAGCCGCCGTTTAATTACTCGCTTCGCTGGCTTCCCTCTTCCCTGTGATTTCGTGTCTATCTCCGCTTCTTCTTTTTTTCCCCTCTCTGCCCACTCCATTTCGTTACTCGCGCATACAGTTCGCTATCCTGCTACTTTGTTGAATGGAAAATCGGAAGGTGCGATTTTCATTTTTTTTTTTGTCAAACTACCTATTTTCTGCTGGAGCCAGATGCCGTGGATTATTTTGCCCGATACGGCTGTCTTCGCTTATTAATTTTCGGACAGCCGGTAGGCTCTACGCTTTTAGCTACGTATAAAATCGACTCGTTCGAATAATCCACACTGGGAAATAACGACAGCGCGACTGCGCGACGTAAAAGCCGTGAGCTCAAGAGTAATCTCCAACATTTATTAAAAGAGTCCATATCAGAAGCGCAGGCGCGTGCTTCTCTGATCAATCTTCAAGACCGTCCTCCACTTCCGTCCCAGTCGCTTGTGTCCCGACGCGAGTCATCTCCTTGGCCTCGATCCGCTCGGCCCCTTCTCGTCTATGTGGCGGTGTCTGGCTGTGTGTGAGTGTAGACAAGTGTCGCGGCAGTTAAAACACGCGACGGCTGCTGGGCGGACTCTCCTTCTCGTCAGAGAAAACCTTTTCATCTGACGTGCGCTTAATTGCGTCCGATAATTAATAGGCCTTATGCAGCTCTCCCTCTCTCTCTCTCTCTCTCTCTCTCTGCGAGAGGCTGCGCAGCAGCCGGCTGACAGACCGACATTTGCAAGCACACACCGAGATATAACCGAGAGTCTGATGCATAGATTGATGTCCGATGGATTCTCGAGCTCTTCACCCGAGACCTGCTTAAGCTATAATGAGGCCGCAGCTAATGAGGCAGCCGATCAATTTTAAATTTACTTTCTTTCCCTATTTCCTCGATGTTATTGTTGTTTTTGGTTTTTTCTTTTGCAGTTCTCCGTATAACTTGAAACTCAAACGTTTTGGAATTGAAAAAACGAATAGTTAAAATATTATCGTTGAAAGAAAAACATCAGGTTTTCACAATTCAAATATACATGCTTTACTCGTGCTTTACTCTCGTCTTTGATAAGATTTCGCGAAATTTTAAACATCGTGGTGAGAGAATAAAAAGCCAGACGCAAGCCAAGTGCCCAGCTACGAATACTAGCCTTTCTTAGTCGACTAACCTCCAGGGAGGGGAGAGGATCAGAGAAAGAGAAAAAGAAAGAGAGTGAAAGAGAGAGACGAGAAGAAGTCTTTCACAAGTGCGAGTGGATGAAAAAATAATTTTGCTAGATCTGAAGTCCGCTCAGTGTTTGCTCTCGTCGCCGGGGAAAAAAGCGGCTTCTCTTTCGTGAAATAACTCGCCTGCTAAAAACTTCAGCTCGTGAAGTTCTTTTTACAGCTCTTTTAAATGCGTACTTTAGCGGCTGACTTTGAAGTGACGGCTTTTACACTCCCTCTCGCTGTGCGTTACATGCTTAACTTAGCGTTTACCATTTAATAAGGCATTGTCGTTGTCGTTTTAACCTTATAACGATAGCCCTTGGAAAACAAGTGGCCCAACAGCAGGGCAAAATCGATCTAGCTGTTCCTTCTATTCTAAAGAAAAAATTATGATGAGCTCTTTACCTAGATTATTAACGCACGACGACGACGTGGATTTCAAAATAAAAGAAACCTTTTCGTGTTCGCAGGAAAAATCAATCGGAAGGTGGCGTCGGCGAGGCATCGGTGGCAGCAGCAGCAGCAGCAGCGGCGGCGGAGTTGGACCACGGCCGATATTGGCTCTACTGTCCAGGCGTAGAAAAGCTCGGCTCTTCTAGAGAATCCGGTGGGGGCTTAGAGGCGAGTGGGGCAGCGGCGGAGGAGAGGGCGTATCTCTCCGCGCGCGGCTACTACCGGTCGACCAGACAACTCACGTGCGCGCCCTCGGCGTCGTTCACGCGCGGCTGGATTAATACGGATCGCGTCGCCCTCCGCCGTCCGGCTTCCAGAGAAACAGAAAGAGAGAGGGAGACACGACGACGCAGCTAATCGATCGCCTCGGCGCACCTTCCTCCTCGATACAGATGACCATGTCTCCTTCCGATAGTCTTCTCGGCGAATCGCGCCCACCTCGGAGCGGACCGTGGTAGAAACTTTTTGCCGACTGAATCTGTCTCGTTGGTTGGTTGAGCAGCAGCGGCGCGGGGGGGAGCCGGGCAACAGCGAGAGCTAGGAAGGAGAGAGAAACGAGAGGCAACGCCGAGCGAGGAGGAGACACGTGCGAGAGCAGTGTCGGAGCGTAGCAGCGAGCGGAGAAGGCAGTGACCTAGAAAGCAAAGCGACACGAAGCCGAAGGAGGAGTAGGAGGACAGGGGTTAATTCGATCTCCGCGGAAGAAGGGGGGGGGGCTGAGTGTGGCAGCAGCCGCGCCGACGGATCGTGCGAGGGGCTGAAGGAGAGGAGGGGGGCATCGTGGCTGCGCAGTAGCTGCTGGTATTCGCGAAGGGCTTGCAGCGCTGTCTCGGGGGGGCATTGGATTGCCGCTCGGTTCGCGGTCGGGGCGCTTTGGGGGGCCGAAGAGGAGGAAGGCTCGGCTGGAGGTGGAGGCTGGGTTATCGGAGCCGCAGCTAGTGGCTCGGAATCCTCGGCCAGCCGCCGCTGCTGCCGCTGCTGCTACTGTAGCTGTGCCTGTGGCTGCGCTATGCCGGCGGCGGCTCGGGGGCCGGCGCTCTTCCACCACGTGCTCGTCGCTCGCCGAGTCGGGCAGAAGCAGCAGGCCGCGCGAGCAGCCTACCTCGCCGCCGCGCCAACTGCCGGCAGCAGCAGTGCCAGCAGCCTTGCACGAGGCCCGAGGACCTTGGCGAAGCAGCGCCACGACTGGCTTGGCGCTCGGCCCCGCTGCCAGCGGCTCCACGGGCCCGCTCTACACTGCAGCCCCAACGCGGCGACTACTGCAGCCAGTAAGAAATGAAGTTGTCTGTGTCGGCATACAGAGCACAGGCAAGCGCCCACAAGAAGATCCTGAGCAACTATCAGCATCAGCTGAGCTACGGTGCGACCAACCAAGCGTCCTCGGCCCGCACACCCTCAGATCCCGCGGCGCTCCTTCCTGGTCTCAAGGTACGCTCCATCTACAAACTCTCCTTTTTCTTTCTTTCTTTCTCTTTCTATTTCTCTCTACATATATTATAAATATTACGTTTATGATTTTGGTATATGATGCGTTGTTATTGTTGGAAAGAGGCTTGGTCAGGCCTTGAAATAAAACGATGGCACAGCTCAAATTTATGATACTTCTGAATTATCTAATAAGTTTGATTAATCCTACTCGCATATGACAGGTGAAAATTGCGTAATTACTAATTTAGCCAAAGTTGTGCAGTGAACCGAAACGGCGGTATAGCTATACGTGCTAAGTAGATACGGCCGAGTTTAGCCAGACCGCAACGGTACTAACACGTATAGATTATAAAACTTTAATATTTACTCGCATTACAACAAAACCAATAAATCGTTGACCTGCTTTTGGTAAATAATTAGCGCAACGGAAAATAATTGACAAAATTAAAAATTGCGCGAATCAACAAACGAATGATTTACGCTCCCGCAACACAATGGCATTAATCAGAAACGTCGCCCGCTGCAATAATACAATTGCAAATATAAATAGAAATTTATTACCGTTCATTAGGACGACGTTGCCGTTACATGTAAATTACAATTAATTCTCCTGCGGATGTGCAGTATGCATCTAACGAACGTAGCAACATAATGTTCAAACTGTTAATCAAAATTATCGCCCGCTATTAAATCAACGTTCTTAAATAAATAAAGAAATTACTCGAATATAGCCATTATAAATTCCCGAGATATCTCGCAGTTCTATGAACATAAACGATTTTCTATCGAGAGAGGGAGAGAGAGACGTTATCGAAAACGAAATACGTATCTTCTAATGCGTCCGGCCTTACGTTCCGCCTTATAAACAAGACTTGCCGGAGCAACAGCGGCGCAATAGCTGTAGCAGCAAACCCATACCTTTTAGGGCAAATTTTAAGCAGATCCAAACAGCTCCCAAGGCAGTATATCGCCGAGCGGCAATACCATTTCGGCCCGCGCCACTACCGGTCGCGCCTCTCGGGTATTACACCGCCTCCCCCGGCCCTCCCCAGACCCTTGCACGAGCCGCAGACTTGCGTTTCCTCCGAGCGCAATTTTATTCGCGTCGGAGAATAGCAGCTGGGCTAGAGAGTTTTTCGTTGTCTCGGCTGTTCGCGCGCGAATGACGAGCGATGAGTAATGAGATTCCCGTGCACTCGCGGGCGCTCTCCTTTTGTATCCTGAGCTTTTTTCGGAAACGCCAGGGCTCTCTCTCTCAACGTTCCCACGGAATTTGCATGAGGTTATGCTAATTGAGCGTGTGCAGCTCGAGATAAGATATGGTACCACCTGGCGCATACGTGTCGTAACGTTTTTACGAGAGATAGAATGTATTATGAAATTCGAGCTCGGGAGATAAATGAATGCGCGTTTTCTTTTTATTTCGTTCAAATGTTCTTTCGGATAAACGGATTAGCGGCAAATCTCGTTAGCTCTCGCGTCTCATCTGCTGATTCTTCAAGCGCTTATTTTAAAAATTAAAATTTTTATTTCATTTAGATTGTTTCAAATTTATGAATAATCTGTTGGATTTTCGACGGGATCGTTTGTGATAATCGTATTGTTTTCATAATAAATGAATTAATACCATAATGATAGTCAATCAACTATTTCTTAAATTTTTAGTAAGGTCTAGAAAGTGGAAAACCAAACATGAATTATTTTGTCGTTTATTTCTCGCGCTACAGCAATAGTTAGTAGGTTTAAATTTTTAAGCTAAAAAGTTGTTGATTAAACAAACTTCCGCGGCTCAAACAGTGAAACTTATTACAACAAACTTTTATAGATTAAATTTTAAAAGTTTTTACAATAGTTTTATTTCGAAGGAAACTGAACGTCAAAAAAAAAGAGTAACAAACTTTTCAAATAAATTAAATTTATCTGTACTTTAAAGCATCTTCAAAGCTTGCATTTCATAAGAAATCCTCTCGTTGGCATTATTAAACAGCAGCTTCAACTTCAGTACCCCATCTACCTTTTACAACAAAAAATGCCAAAATTACTCGAAATTCTCCACAAAATACATTGCTCTCGATGCGAATTAAAACGGCAATTACCCGAATGAGATACAAAAAAAAATTTTCAATTCCGTCCGAATCCGCTTAATTATCCGGGCAAATTGCAAGGCAATTTATTCAACTTTCTCGAAAGTTCAACTCTCCGTCGAGCACGTGAACGAGCCGCTTCAAAAGCAGGCGTACGCGCGCGCGCGCGGCATGTGGAAATAAAAAATCTCAGTTTCATATAAGCTTCGGGAACTTCAAAGCTTTGCGAGATTATACGGCATGACGTTTTCGGCGCAATATGCGCATCTTCTCTCGTCAGCTCGTCTACTCCCTCGTCGCATCAGCAGCAGCAGCAGCCGCGGCGTATAGCGCAACCGCAATAAATTCGTCTAGCCTCGGCTTTACTTGCGCACCCTCGGCCTTCAAGATACGCGCACTTGCCGCGCATAAATAAACCGCGTCGGTGTGTTGAACGATGGCCGTTCGACTCGAGCGTCAAATTCGTTAGCGGCGATAAAAGCGCGCGCGCAAAAAGGCCGGATGTGCTCCTGCCAAAGTGGCCCCCGTGCTACGCAATGTTTACGCGATAAGAGACATCCTAATAAGCTGCCGCTGCTGGCCATATTTTCAAGCGGCCGGAAGTGTGTTAATTTTGTAGCCGACCTACATGTACACGCATGGAAATTACTGCTGCGCCGGGCTTACACGTGTATAGAGCGCGGCGGCTCTGCTTCAGAAATTCACGGGAATCGTGTTCTCTAACTTTATTATGCGGCCAGCTTTCGGTAGGGCCATCAAAATTGCAAACTCTTTCTCTCTTCCTCTTTCATTCACTAGTCGGTTGTGATTTCATAAGCAGAGCTGTGGCAAAAGGGATTTTAATTTCAAAATGACTAATTCAACCGTTAAATTTTAATTTGATATTTCAGGCTGGAAAATTTGAGAACTCAAAGTTTCGTTTATAGTTCTTTCTAAAAATAACGTTCGAAACGAGGGTAGTTATATGTGACCGAGTATTGCCTTTAATAAAATTAAAGCTTTTATTCCAAGCATCAAGCCGACGGTCATGGTTAAAGCGCGTGGGTGCCAAAATCCAATTTGAACAATAATCGCAGCCGCGGCATAATCGCTCAGCCGATCCATCAATCAGTCCCGCCTGGCGGCGGTATTGCTCTCTCGCGCGCGGGGCGCAAAGGAAAAAGTAATGGGGGAAAAAGCGAGCTCCGAGGGTGAAAAAAAAGAAGGACCGACGCGACGAGGCTTGGAAATTTATGGCTAACGGAGCTGGCGTTTAATCCGAGAAAGCACGGTATCTGTCGCGTACGCTCTCGAGAGCCGCGTGTAACTTTCGTCCAGGTGAATTGATAATAAAAAGCCGAAATTAAAGCTGCCTTCTTAGAATTTCAATTTTCCCGCGTTTAACGCTGCATCGGAGCTTGTAAAATTGGAAACTCGAGTTTTTCGATTTATTGCCGGCCCTTTGATTTTCACGGTATGCTGGATAATGCGCCGTTGGCGGGGTAAATTTAGTTTTGCTCTTTTTACCTCGGAAGATGAAGTGACCGCGGAGATTATAAAGGAGAGCCTGGACGTCGTGTGCGTGTGTATAGAAGAAAGGAAAGAGATTTGTCTCGTTGGGAAGACAAATGAAACGTTTACCATGAGAAAGACTGGAAAAAAGGAGGGAGAAATAAAAGAAATTTATGTGGCGCGATAATGGTATCGTTGAAAAAATGTAGGTCAAATTTTCCAACCTTCCGTCGTATTTTCTTACCGCATTTCGAAGTGAAGTGAAAGAAAAGCAAATGGAAAATATTTTCTGTACGTAGGATTGTTTTTTCATTTTGTTTAAATCCAATTTCTTTAATTTCTACGCTTTTATAAGTATTTATCGTATTGGTATTATCATTTTAATTTTTCTTAAAAATTATAAATTACCAGGTTTTGTTTAAATTTTGTCAAACGACGCTATTTCAAATTAGGGTTAAAACTTTAAATTTGTTGAACCAATTGATTGGACTTTGAAGGGTCCTATTACGTGTAACCTGTTCACAATATCAATGCTTTGTAACATTAAGCAAAGGGCTTGGGTACCGGTAATACTAGTCCAATAAATGGGACAATCTGTATAGTCGGCTAGCTACTCAAACAGTGCCTGGAATCAATTGACCGTATACTGTGTGGAGGCTGTGAGAGAGCCTTGATCTATCTTGAACGTCATCTATGCGCTGTGGAATATTCATTATCTGGAATATTCATTATTGATTAGCTACTTGATTTAATCAGGGTTTAATAAGTTAGAACAACAAATATATAGGCATATATACATGCATGAAGCTTTGATGAAAATAATTACGTGGAAAACTAAAGCTGAAGTTTCAGTTAATTACAATCGCTAGATTATCATTCATCAAGCTTATACATATATTACGATAAACAAAATGTTTCAATTTCTAATTTTGCGAAGATTATAATAGTAATGAAGTGTATTTAGGTATTTAGGAAATACAAGCTTTTTTAATATTTGAAGCTCGTGATTATTAACAAAAAGTGCATTCTGGATCATTAAAACCTTCGGTTGTACATTCACAATGTCACTGTTAATTTCTATGGCAACTTAAATTTAAGTTTATAACCGAGAACTTCGGCTGTATAAAACTTTAGGTAGATTTTACAACTTCGCGATGCGTTTAATCTCAAGTTTTCAAACTTACGAATGAGCTTTCACTACTTTTCGTTAAGGTTCTTTTGATGAGCTGCGGCATTTACGGGTTCATATTACTAGATCAATACGACTATTAATGCAGTCACAAAAGATAGAAGGTACAATCAAATTTTCGGTTTTACGGGTCTTTCAGTAGCTTGAGCTGCGTGATTTTTGAAAATAATTTTCGACCTAGGAAAAATATTTTATTTGTTTTATTTTTTTAAATACCGAGGAGTTTGAAAAAAATCTTTATTTTATGCACAGATGAATTTCTTTGAAGTGAATGTCTCGCAGTATAGGTTAACGTCAATGGTTATTTTGGAAAAATTGATTTTACTTTAATCTCAATTTTTATAATTAAAAAAATTATATAAATAGAAGGTGGCAAAATAAAACTTCCGGATGAATGTACACATTCACGACCGATCGATTTATAGGTGAGCAACCAAGCAGGCCTTTACACTTTGATTAATGATGCGCGAAAATAATTAGGGGTAAAAAATAAAAAAAGTAAAGATGTTAAACATCTTAAAATTTACGGAAGATAAATGTGGTCAGTTTTGGCGGTGTGAGCTCGAAAAATTTATAAAATATTTTTCTTAAGCCTTGACTTCATACCAATATTAAACAAAAAAATAACAATTAAAATTATATTACATAAATTTAAAATTTTTAATTACACAATAGGTGTTGCTAAAATTAAACTTTAAAAATAAATCAATTATAATTATTTAGAAATAAAAATGAGTCTTAATTTACTCGCTGCAAAATTATTTTAGGTCAAACCAAAAAGGGCATTCGTGAAAGGTGTAAACTTCAGTTACTTGAAAACTTGAAGTTCAATAAAAAAGAATTCCCATAAAAAAGAAATGTATTAAAAAAAATTGTTAGAGCAATTAGCAAAAACTTGAAGTTTTTCTTTATGAAAGAAAGTAACCCATTTTTGTTTTTATTATTTTACAAAAAAAGAAAAATATATTTTCACTAATGAAAATGATGATAAATGGAGCACGAAGTCGACACGGCGTTTTTTCCTCCCAACTTTATTCGCATAACAGCCACTCGCCATGAACAAGTCCTACTCTAATAATTTTTTTTTTCTACAAACAACAAGATTTAACACTAGCAGAATAAAAACAGCACGTCCCTCGTAAATCCTTGACGAATCATAAATTTTCAGTAGACACACACTACTTATATCGTGAATTTTAATAAGTATATCACGAGGAGCTACTGTTCGTTTAGCTTTAATTCATTAGTACAAATATTTAAAAATATTTAACCTTTCACACGCGGCTGATTATTCAGGTTAAAGATAAAAAAGCAAAGTGTAACAAATGATTTCTCTTTATGGCTGCAGCTTCGGGCCTGGATGTCACAGCTAACCCCGAGAGCACGCGATCGTAGAAAATGCCAAAAAACCGGCGAGCGGTTCGTATCCTGTTTATAAATACAATTTTACTCTTTTTTAACTAATTTTTATTCTTATAAATATTCTATCACTCACTTCCGAGTTCGCTTTAGATTATCAAGTATTTTTATCTTTTTCTTTTCCTTTTTTTTCACTCTTGTACGTATATATAATATATTTCGCTTACTTAGCTAACTAATGTTTTGAATTATCTCTCAAACTTTTTATTATAAATATTGTGCAGATTTTGAAAAATAACTTTATCAATGCTCTTGAATAACATATTCTGCTTGTACATATAATATATAGCACCTGCACGCGTATACCCTCAATTATTTTCAATGTACTGTCCACACTTGCGCAACCACGTTGAAAAGTCCAATTAATCAAACATCTTCAAGCTTTATTACTCAACGACTGCTCTCTTTCCACGTTTTACTATAGTTTGTCTGCTTATCGCTTTTTAATAAAGTTTCCCACCCACCCGACACATTACTTTTCAATTTTACTCTCTTTTTCCACTGGTTCTCTATACGCTCCTAGCTTACATTACGTAAATTAATATTTCCCTTCGCAAATAGCGCATCATATTTACATCCGCATAGCCGTAGATAGCTGTAACGTGTTATTTATGAGCCGAGTAAATATCGATCAACCGTAGTTGTCGAGCTCAACAAACAAAAGAGTGTCTATTACCCTAATGAAGCCGTAGATCGAAATGTACTCGATCATCGCAAGACACACCAGTCCCCGTCCCTTCTATATATGTATACATGCCCAAGAAATCAACAATTTTAAAACGGCCACAAAGCTGCCTGACTTTTCCAAAAGGGCCTCGCGTGTTTAATCAAAGAGAAGGAAAGGTCAGTTTAACCCTTAAGCAGCCCCTGTAAGTTCGCTTCATTAGCGCCGGAGGGCCCCCACGAGCGCAATTACCAGCGGCCGACACGCACGCGCCGTCAAAACGATTATGTTACCCCGCCCGTGCGTCTCTTTCCCCCGTACCTCCCCCCGCCCCTTTCCCTTCCCAGCCTAGCGATTACTCCTTTATGCTAATTCGTACAAGCTCCCGGGCCGGACGTACGCTTTGCTCTGAGCCCGTATAGCGGACGCCTGGCTCTCCGGGTTTTAGGGAGGAGAGAGGGGGATAGGCGCTATAGGCGCTCAGCGACAATTCGATTGCCGGATTGTTTCGTAGAATTGGCGTTGATTCATCCGGCGAGCCGCGTAAATATGCAGATTCGCTCGATATGCTGGCGTTTATTGGAAGGGAATATGCAAGTGACCGCTTGGTTGGACGGTATTTTTCGTATTTTGCATGAGGCTACGTTTCGCTTACCGTGGAATTTCGTTTCGGGAAAAAGTTGCAAAAGCGAGGGAAGAACATAGGGATACGAATTTATTAGTCAGGCTCCCGTGGAATCTTGAATTCTCGAACTGCAAGAGGTAGAAATTAGTTGGGAAATGAACTTTTCTTAATAAGTTCGCACAAGCTCGGGCTCGAGTTCGAGCTTTTTCCCTCGGCCCTGTTTTCTACCCCCCGGCTAAAAGTTTTTCCATCGATGAATTCTGATAAATTACATCTTCCAAACTTTATTACGCGAGCGTAGCACAAGCTTACGCTTGATATCGCTTGTTTTCAGTCTCGACAAAACTTCGTCGACTTACATAACGACCTGCTGACATTTCAATCAAGCACAGCAAAGAAATCAGCAGCTCTCGTATCTCGCACGGCAGCCCTCTAAGCTAAAAAGATCGTCTTCGTCACGGTATAAAATCTCTATTGCTCTCATCAGGATTTAATTAAACTCGAAAATCAGCCAGTCCCAGGCGTATATGACCAGAGAGGGTGAACGACACAAAGGGTGCATAATTTTCCCGAGTATACGTTCTCTTCCGCCAGCTCTCGGCTCATAACATATTCTCCGTTTGATCCCGTAAAGCTTCGCGTTTATAATGCAATTTCGAGAAGCATCGAACTCCCAGTATTTTTGTTCATTAAAATGCGACAGGCGTGCGCGCTCCCCCGCGTTCCAATTGTATATACTTTCATGAATCTTGCATCTCCGGCATCGACGAATCTTGCTGAGCCATCTCTCTCGCTCCTTGTGCGGTAGTTCTGCGGTGTCCTCCGTGCAGGCAAGCGAGCAGAGCACGAAATTGGGTTGTATTGATATAAGGTGTAGGGGGGTGACATCGCGCCGACGCGGCGTTGGCGCTTGTCCGGCTGGCAAGTGAGAGACAAAAAAAAAAGGAAACGGACGACGAGCCGTGTAGAGAGAAAGAGAGCGAGGGAGAGAGAGAGCGAAACGTGCCTGGCCGCGCCGCCGGCGGCGAAGAAGCGTAGAGTCTACCCTTCGGCTCGGTCCCTCGCAGTGGCCAGTGCGTCGGCACCTCTCGGCCGACAAGCTGGCGCGGCCACGCAGGCACGCCCGTCGCGCCCCGGTGCGCGACGCCTACTCTACCAGGCCGGCTTGGGCTTCATCCCAAGAGCATCGATACGTTAAAGCCATGCCCCGGGAGATACTCAACGTCCGCAGTCTGCTCGAGAGGTACTACTGCCACTGGAGAGATGGCAATGGGGTAAGCTATGTATCCTTCTGACTGATAAGCCATTGAGAAAGAGAGCAGACACGAATGCGGGCATGGGGTGAGATTAGAGCAAGGGAGATGCTGGATCTAGATTCAAAGCTGTATTTGCGGCGAGGGAGAGACAGGCCGAGGCCAAATGAGATTTTAGATTGCCGCACGTCCATTTGAATCATTCAATATTGCTGGGCTTTTTCCTCTTGGGTGAGAATGATAAGCGCTCGTCTTGGTTTCGTATTTGGTGAGGTTTAGCCTTGATGAAACTTATCGGCTCGGACTATTAAGGATGATGAAAGTGTAACTGTGACAGGAGTTTCTATGTGGCTTGAAAATTTTGCTGTGTACCTAATGAGGGCTTCCCCTTTTGTTTTAACGAGTAAACGTTATTATTTAGTGAGATTGTTCTTGATGAAAAAGGCACAGAGTCGCTTTGCGAAGATTATATCCCTGAAGAAAAGGGGAGATACTTTTAAAGACATCAATTTAAAAACAAAAAGAAGAAGGTGCAATTAACTTTGTTATGCAGAACAGAAATGTTCTTATTAAACTTGATGCATAATTAAACCTTCTTACTTCAGCGTTAACGATCTTCTTTTGTAAGTGACAATTAGCGTATATTTAAATTATCTTTCATCAAGACCCGGAATTATTTAAAATAAATTATCTCGAGCTAGTTTGTCATCAAGATATATTTTTTTTTATTTGCTATAAAGTATACAATTACTTTTTTGTTTTTTAATTTTCACACGCATCTCATTTTGTTACTCGATCAATTTACATGAAAAATCGTACGGTTGCTTTAATGAAAGAAAAAAAAAAGAAAGCTGCTGAAAATATGATTGAGCTTCTTTAAAGAGAAGCGTCGTTACCTACAATGTACGGTGACGTTAACGAAGGCAAACTAATGAAAGTAAGGTCTCGCCGGCATGTTGAAGAGCGAAATTGCAGGTTGTTTATTACAAAAACTTTCGCAGGAGAGGAAGAGAGAGGAAACAGTGGGCCGAAAGAAAGGGGGCGAGAAGGGGGATAGAAAAAGGTGGCATCAGCGTAAACAACGGAGATATGATGAGGGGCAGGAAAGTGTAAGAACGAGAAAGAGCGAGCGCAAGAGAATGGAAGAAAAGCAAGCGTGAGTTGAAGCGAGGCGAGGAGAGGCAGAGGCGGTAAGGCAGACTTGCGTCAGTCGCGAGAGAGAGAGAGAGAGACCGGTGAGAGGCGGGCGGGTGGGGGCGCAAGTCAGTTACTTACCGGCGAGCCGGCCAATTATGCCTGAGTGCACTGGGAGGCCCCCAGTGTGTCCCTTCTTCGGCGGCGTCGACTTCTCGCGCTTGTTTGCGCTCGCATATTGCCCCGGGAAAAAGAGACAAAAAGGGGGCCGGAGAGGGGAAAGCACGATGGACGGGCGAAAAAAGCGAAAAAGCCGCGAGAAAGCTGCACACCTGAGTGCCACGACTCCGCGCTCTGCTAATTTCATTGCCGCTCGATACATGTGTTTGCGCGTAGAGATGCCAGGAGGGTGGGTACTTTTAGGCCCGAGCCGGAGGTTCGCTGAATTAATTACACCGTGGAATCGCGCTGTGTCTGGCCTCTTCTCGCTCGCGTGAATTTTCCTCGTGAACTTGTTTGCGCCCTCGTCGTCGTCTGCGTTGGTATATATTGGCGCTCCTGTCCTGCGTGCGCGACTGCCGGTGATAATGCATTTGCGAAATTAAAACTATGCGTCTTTTTCCGGACGGCGAACGTGCGCTGTTTGTTTTTTCTCCATGTTTTGCTCGTGCTCGGGATTAATCAGATTGAAATTTTTCATCGTTAATTCTCGATAAGATGGTTTTAACGTAGTAGCACATCTGAAAATAAAATATTCTTGTGCTTTCGCTTATCGATCAATCAGTCGAGCCGCGATAGCTTGACGATTACTTCCGGCGTATTTGCACCTCAATTCTCGTCTCGATAATCCGATACGCGTATTTTATTGCTCGATCAAAAGGAGGACGAGGACGGAAAAGCAAAGGGAGAAAAACAAAATATAAATCATTTGGCAACCGATGCTTTTTTTACTCCTACCATATACATATAGATTTTTGATCTCGGCCATTTCCTTTAATTCGTTTGCCGGTTCAGACCCACCCTATAATAAATTTGTATACAAAAATAAAAAAAGAGAGAAAAAACAACAAATAAAGCGGTGCATTTCTTTCTGCCTTTTTCTGAAGTATCGAAGGTTGAGAAATTGAAAGGCAAAGGCACAAAGGTAGGAAGAAAAAATTGGGAAAAGCGAGATGCAAACAAAAAAATATCGAGTATCCGCTATGGACTATTGTCATTGCCCCCCCCCCCTCGCGAACAAAGACTCGGCGATCGCCGGATTATAACTCAGAACGATTAAACTTTATTTTATCCGCTTGCCAAGTCGCATTATACAATACGAGAATAGAAGAGGCTATGCGATTAAAAAATGTTATACATAAAAAAATAACAATTTAATTCTTAAAAATAACAAGAAAAAAAAAACAACAACGCATACAACCATCAGGCTTTCGGGGAGCAGAAAGCGCGCTGCTTTGTCAATTGGATTCGCCGCGGAAAAAAGCGCGGCTCCGCACAAACGCGAAATAATTGAAACGTGGAGTGACGAAGAAGAGCGCGCTCGGAAGAGAGAGTGGTAGTGCTCGTTGGGTGAGGGACGTTGAGTCTATACAGCCTCATGCGCAGCCGATGGTTCCCAAGCGGACGCGGCGGCCCCAATTAAGCCGTCCCCAAGGGAGGCGTCCAAAGCTTGCGGCTTCAAAGAGTGCCTACTTGCCTCTTCCCCCCTTTCGTCCCAATAGGCTATGCCGCTCGCGATATTGCGAGGGGCCACTTTAATTAGAGCTCGCGCCGCTGAAGACTCGATAGGTCCTACTTCCAAGTCGCCTCTTCCTCCTCTCATACGCTTTTCGCGGCCTTGCGCCTCAGCTGATGTGATTGCCTCAACGCCCGGGCCTCTCGCGCACTCGTGTCGTTTTCGCACGGCTCCTTCATTCGTTGCTTAGCCTACTTGGCATTCCCCTTCCTCATCTCTCTCTCTCTCTCTCTCTCTCTCTCTCTCTCTCTCTCTCTCTCTCTCTCTCTCGTGCCCGCTTTGATTCTCTTTGCGGAATTTGAATAACTTAGCCGACCGAGTCCGTACGTAAACACTTTGTATGATTAGATTGTTTGCCAATTATGTGGTAATATTTTTCGTTTCGGCTTGCCCAGCCAAAGTCTATACGAATTAAATGACTAAACGAAATTTGAGTACAAGGCGAATTAAGCGCTCTTGATACCGGCTAATATTATTTACAAGGGTACGTTTAGTCGTTACATAAAGCTACGCTTGCTTTCGCTTCGTACGACTGGGAATGAATAATCGCGAAGGGGAGGGGGTGTCATAGATATTTTTTTTCGATTGACCTTTATTGGATTGGGGCATTTGTAATTTGCTTACCGCCACACGTAATAGGCCTTTATGCAATTTGAGAGCTGCACATCTCGCTTGCTCAAGAGTGGTTAGTTCGTGTGTGCAGTCGCAAACTACGAACGCACGACGTCGCCTCGTCGTTTTATTACTCGCGAAAAAATAAAAAAAAAAAAAGAAAAACAGCCTGTCGTAGAAAAGTGCAATATCGGGATATAAAGCTCTCGTGTGTGCGCGGGAGTTGTAAAAGCAGTGACGGCTACAAGTGCGCGATCGGTCGTGCAATTAGCAATCCGGCCTATCTGTAACGCCGTTGTTACACGCGATCCGAAAGGAGCTTCGCGACAAAGTCCTCAGTGCGCGAATCTCAGTGGCAATCTAGCGCGTAGTCGGACTAAACCGACAGCTCTACTACTGCGGCGTGTGCGCCGAACGAGAGAGAAGAGAGACTCGTCTATTGACAATTAGCGCGGGCCTCCCTCCGGCCGCGCGTATACAAGCCGGAATTTACGGACGTTTAATTGATAATCCGGCAACAGGTAAATCATGCCGGTACGTTCGTACGACACGCGATCTTTCTAAGGTGGAATATTTAGCCTCGATCCTCCCACTTTGCTACCCCTCCCCCTCGACCGTTTGCCCTCTCTTGCGGCCATATCACGCAATCAGCAGGCCACGCTTGCTGTTTAGCCTGGCGTTGCTGATTCACCCGCGAGATTTATGGCCTGAAACGGCGCTCATGATACGCTTACACCGCTCGATATATGTATGTGTACGGTGATCGGGCTTGCTTAACCAAGCGATTCGACGTTAATTATTTCGTTGTTTTTTCATTATTTGTCCCGTACGCTTTGGCGTTTGATTAACGACGCCCGGGGATTAATTTAGCTCCGTTATAATTACGCGCAAACAAAGTTGATTTTCTCTCGAGCGTAACGTTACTTCGAGAGTATGCGTTTGAGAGAGAGGGAGAGCTCAGTCGTGTAGGCGGGTTATTTTACTTGCGCGCGTTGCCAGACACGCTTAGCTCAAAGTATCTTTTATTTGAAAATCGATACTGTTTGCCTTCATTATTCCCTTCCGGTGTCGGCAATTTGATATTCTCCGGCAATAAAAGTGAATAGATCTTCCCAAGGTTGTTCCCTTGCAGTTATAAATTGTCTAGAAACATTGTCGTTCTAAAAGGCATAAATATAAATGACCTTTATTTAGATTTTATTCACGACTGTTCTTGAATTCGACGCGATAAGGAGAGAAAATTGAAAGATAATTGAAATGTTGGCTAATTATAGTAAATACAAGCCCAACATCATGATGTTCCTTTCTTTTTCAATCATGACTACCAGTCCCAGGACAAACTTAATCCTCAACATTCCACGTACCGCAACAACAACAAGAACGCGATTAGGACGGGGCTTGATTCCGTAGCAACGTGGGGAGCAATGACGAATGTGTTTCCGGTGTGTCCTTTCAGGAGCGCATCAGCAGGCTATTATTCAGGGTATAATCGCGGCCGTCCGGCCGGTTGGTCCGTGTGGCCCCCCGAATAATGAGTATGCGCGACATGATCCGGCAGGCGAGTTTTCGCGCCATTATCCCGGCTGGAGGCCGTTGCTCTGTATTATCACCCCTGGCTTTGTTGCCCAGACGTGCGGGCTTGATAATGAAAATTAAGAACAATAGCGCCTATGCGGACTACACTCCTACCTAGCGCCCGACTATTTTTCACCGGACAATTTTAAACACGTCGAGATTGTTTACGTTAATGAGCTTTTAGTGCGTGCCTCGAGTGAAAATTGCGATATACTTTGTTATTTCGACGTTTTTGGATTATTTCAATTTGAGTTATTAAACATCTAAGAGCACGAACGTCCTTTGCCGCGTCGAATTATATTTTGAAAATTATTTTTTAAGAATAAAGTTTGGCGAGTATAAATAGTGGAAAGCATTGTTTGGTTGTTACAAAGTTGCTCCTTCTGAATAAGCAAATAGCGCGCTATTTCTAAAGCAAGTGCAAATACATTTAATTTTCATGTCTTTGTGCTCGCCCAGCGAGCGAACAGACGCTAGAAAAGTCCCCCAACTAAAAGCAACGTCCGCCGTTATTACTTGGTAAACAAAATATCTCAAATTAAACACAAACTTACACAACTGCAAATAGAAATTTTGCGAAAAACCCTTCGCGACGTAAATTCCACCTTAATTCTCCCAAGGCTTTGATAAAAAGCCCCGTAATTTTACTTGCCCACGCTAATGTCGCGTCTATACAATAAACAATCGAATAATCCGGAAGGGCATACATCACTTAGCCGCGTAACCGAAAAATCGCGTTCACGCTAGACTTCCGCAACAGAGAAAGAGAGAGAGAAAAAAAAGGGTCACGCGCGGGGCGCACATTCATATTTTTCCGAGCGCAATATCTCTCGACTTTCTGATTTCCGGTGTGTTACGCCCCTCGAGACCATTCCAAGCTCGAAAAACGGACTCGCACGAGAAAGAGAGAAAACGAGAGCGGAATAGACTCGAGCTTAACTTAACGCGTTGGCCCGGATCCCTGATCGTTTCTCGACCGCTCGTTGCTTTACTCGTTTCTTTATATATGCACCGCTAGTCTGTGAAATCGCGCGCGAAAAGCCAAGCGCCGCCGACGTCACGGCTTGTTGAATCGGCGCGCTTTTTTTACCAGAATTTACCGGGCAATACGCGTGCCTTGCCGCGTAATTAGATTTACAAGAATTTTCGATGACTATCCGAAGTAAAGTAGTGACCGTAAAGCTTGGCTTACGCAAATTATTTTCGGACTGACGATGATAATTATTTTAAAAATGGGAATTCATTAGAACATCGTAAAAGAGGGACGATTTAACGTTAAATAGTCAGCCTTTTCGAGCTTCTGCCAAATAGTTTTCAATAAAAATGTTTCTCGGAAATGTATTAAACTATTCCAAGTATTTTACAATAATTTCGTGCGTCAGCATTCCGCGAAAGAGAAAAAAACAGCGTAAAAGAGAAATTGTTCCTAGAAATTTGTCAAACGACCCTTAGCGTAGTCTAGAGAGAGAGAAAGAGAAAAGAGAGTGGAGAGTAGGCGGAAATGACACTCATTAAAACGGGGTTTGTTAACTATCGACAAGGGTTCGCGTACGCAGGATAGTTTGCGACTCCCTGACGGCCATTACCAAAACGCTCTCGTTACAGTTCTCGTTACTCTCGTTCCCTCGACTACTCGTGGCTTCACTCGACCGATTATATACTTCTTTTGACGCTCGCTATAGCCTCATATTTTTTCCTTCCTCTTCTCCTCCTAAAATATCAGCGTGGCTCGTTTTCTTCTTTTTTCTTTTTTTTTCGTCACCAACGTCGCAATAGACTCGTCGTACGTGTCCCTCCGGCTCGGTTTGATTTTTGCGGCTTAGCCTCGTGTTCTCGTTTTATCGAGCTACATCAAATTAGATTTTCCCTTGACGAGCGAGGATGGCTCAATTCGATTCAGTTTGCGTTTAGGAAGGAGGAGAGCCATAAAGGTAGCCAAGAGAGGGGTATAACGCCGAGTAAGGATTGACAATATTATGCCGATTAATTGAATCTTAGGCGTGCGCATGTTGTTCAACCGCTCGTTTTTACTCGTTGATAATTACAAAGACAGTTTATTAAGCTATTGGATTGTGATAGGAGTCGGTTTAGAAGGGTTTCAATATATAGGATGTATAATAAGGGGGCGGAAACAAAAAAGAGACGAGACGACGTCAACGAATAATAAAGCGTACACAACTGCGAATACGACTACGTAAAAGTTTCTTATTTTCTTAGTTCGTTAAAATTTATATATTCGAAACATCGAGCTTATTGCGAAAGATACATCCAGCAACGTTGCAAGCGCAATTTATTAGCACGTACTGAAAATTCTCATTTTTTGTTTATTGCTTACAGCAGCAGTCGCTCTGTGTACACGTAAGACCCGCAAGTTGCGCGTCGTATCCCCGACTATCCGAAAATCGATCAAATTCGAGCTTAAGCTCCGAAAAAGAGATAGAAGTCGAATAAGCCACTAGGAGCCTTAAAAATAGTGTACGTCGGCGAAAGATAGGCAAGCAGTAAAGGATGAAGAAAAAAAAATTGAAAGTTGTCGTATAGCTCGTACGTCGACGCAGCAGGCGAGAGAGGCAAACGAAAACTTGGCAGTCTAAAGTTGCTCGCTGGCTGTCGGAACTTTTCTTACCTTCTTATACGCGCCTGAGAAAAAGGAGACGCTTGCGCGCGCGCGCGGGGCTTGCGAAATGTGCGTTGAAAGCTTGCTGATTTACATGTTGCGAAAAAACGGCCCCGTAAGTTGAGGATTTTCGAAGAGTGAGAGATAGCTCGTGGCTGTCGTAAAAAAAGGGGGGAAGCTTTAGGGTGGGAAAAAGGAACGCGGAGGGCTTTCTCGTTGAAACGAGTTGAAATTTTTTGTTTAAAGTCACTTGCTCTTTTAAATGTTAAAAGCAATCGGGGAGAGAGAGAGAACAAGCCGTAATATCGAATGAATATTTCAAACTCTACGTAATCCAATAATCTGACCTATTGAAATTTCTCAAGGTTATAGATGCTCCCCAACTACAGAATATTCCTGATGAATATTGTAATTCCTCGAATAATTTCGTGAAATATTTCATTAGATAAAAAAAAAAGAGAGAAGACACGCCTGGCGCAAGGCTCGAATTTTACAAAGACTCTCCTTCGCACATTTCTTTAATATCAGATATACCGCTGAAAAAAAATATCGGCCCCGTAGGAGCGGCGGAATCCTTTACTCCGCGATTAAACCTCACGGCAGATAAAAAGAACTACTTAAGAATTTATCGTCCGAGGTTTATCTCACCCCTTTGCTCTCCCGAACCGACCAAAAAAAAAAAAGACAAAATCGTCGGACGATCAAGCGAGCTGTGTTCGCCAACAGAGAAAAACTTTTTTTTTCTCCCCTACTCCACGATTCCCGTCCGCTTTTACGATTGCCGCGCTGAGCACAAGGCCGCTCTTCATTTGCCAGTCGCGTCATTCATCCCGGGCATCTTTTCCAACAAATACCTCAAAATAAAGTAAACGCCAGGAGAGGCTGGTCGAAGAATAAAGCAAGAGAGGATATAGCCGAAAGGAGTCGAGGATAAGCGCGGAGAACAATAAAAAGGGCGCGACTGGCAGGAAGGGGCTGTATAGGAAAGAGGGTGTGTAGGGGACTGGCGGAGGGGGGGGGTCCTCGCACACGCGCCTTCGCCTCCGACGAATGCGAGAGCCCGCTCTCCCCTCTACTCGTCCTCTCTCGCTCCCCGAGCGAGCGAGCGAGAGAGAGAAAGATCAATATCCCCCGGCAATCTCGCGCCCCCTCCCCCTTATTTTTCTTGCCCTCCCTCATACTAGCTGCCAGCACTCTTTCTCCCTCCTTACACACACATACAGACACATAGGAGTGCGCGCGCGCGCAGATCTATGGAATTCGCATTTTTCATCTTCCACTTCCCCCCCTCCCCTCTTGAAGCACCCCCTTGCAGCTGCTCGCTTCAACGCTCTCGCGGCCTGGTAACCGAGACATCGGGCCATTAGCCTGGCGCCTCTCGGTGGACTGCTCGGAGAGCGAACTCGGCTATTTGCAAGGGACTACTGCTTTGATCAGCTGGAATGATGCTGTTGTTGTAGCTTTTGGGCAGAAGCTCGACTTTGAGAGATTTAGTTGCGAAGCGCACAGGAGAGGGAAACAGACGAGGAGCCTCGGTGTGTTATCACCTGACGTCTGCTGAATATTTAATTAGTTCGGGCAGCTGGAAAACAAGAAGGGAGTGGCGTTATCTCGCCAGCGTCTGTCGCACCGATTACAATTCTGTTTCTAAACGACCGCGAGTGAGCGAGAGGGATTTAATTAAAAGTCACGCGCTGACGCCTAATATTATTTATGAGCACACCCGCTGACTTTCGAGCGCCGAGTCAATTTGTTAAAGGGCTATTTTCAAGTGCAGCCTTCTTTTTTTTTCAATTTTACTCGTTTTATACGGGCAGCTGCGTAAAAATGTGCGCGTTACCATTTCAAATGTTGGACGACTCGATAACCGAATGTATTAGCGTTCTATAAAGCTTTCATTTAAGAAAAAGTAAATGTTCATTCGATGAAAAAAAATTTTTGGTTAGTAGGAGACAAAAAAAAGAGAGAGAGAACGTCGCTGTAAACGTTAAAGGTTTACGATGTATATTTATACATTTTTTTCTTCTGTCTACAATTTTATCAGCTACTGATTATTTTTCATCCACTTGTCACATAAAAAGTGACCTCCTCTCGCGCGGAGTCTCCGAATCTCGGTGGATTTCCTCGTAAAGTTGAAGATAACACGTTTCGCGAAATGCTTCATAAAACGATTCCTCCTTTACAGCAAGGGAATATTTTTTTTCCTCCCCCCGCTTCTCGAGCCTCGAGGCCTCTTTTTCTTTTATGTGGCCACGTGGGGAAAGGCGGAGAAGCAAAAAATAACTTGCATGGGGAGGGGAGGTGGGCATAAGCTTTATTTTGTCCAACGTCAACGTCGACACGTTTGCCGAGCAGAATGATTCTAATTTATATGTTGACGAGAAGTGATTGGGAGCAGGCAGGCCGCCCCCCCCGTATACGACCTTCAATTCAACGTATATTAACTATATCAATTTTACGCGCCAACTTTTATCCACCTTTGCTTAGCGCCGCATGTTTATTTATGAAACAGGGGGAGCAGCGACGAAGACGACGATATTATTATTTCGACGATATTCCAGGGGAACGTTGGACAGCTCCGAAGATATTCAATAAAATTTTTAGCCCCTTCCGTTATTCCTCAAGCGACTTTCGTTCGGCTTTTTTCTCTCTCTCTCTCTTCTCGTGTATGAATCTTATCTAAAAATTCGATATTCGCATTTTTCCTCGTGGGCTAAGGAATGTTTTTCCGTTTTACAGAGCAATGTTTATACGATTGTAATTTCTTCGAATTTTCCCTTTCAACTCGTCGCTCGAGCTAACTTTTCTACTTTACTTATCTCGCTTGCACTTTTATGGCAGTAAAAACTTTGCTAATGATCCAAGCAGTTCAGCAGCCATAACAACTGAATTACTCGAACGTTTGAAATGGTAGACGATAAAAAAAATTTTTTTTTAAATCGTAAACATTTTTGTCGATTGTGCACTTAATTTGCAATGTTTTCTTTTTTTTTTTTTTATTGAAAACAATATCAATGAAAGCGCTAACGGCTATTTTACCATGGAAACCTACGGAATTTCATTTCGATTGTTTACATAAACGTTGAAATTTTCGGCATCGATTGCTATACCGATAGCCTTTCCCCTCTCCTTCTATCCACAAAATACATCCCTTTAACCTTCCCAAATATCTAGCAACTTGTTTTTGTTATCTTTCTCTCGATATACGCCTCTCTGAAAACATAAATTCATTTTAGTGCAGGCTTTTCGGTTTTTCTCCATCCACCGGCAAATACATACTCATCAATTCCATTCAATCAATTCCCCTCCAGGCGTCCGCTTTTTATTCCGCTCTTTCAAGGAGGATGTAATTGATTCTTACTTTAACGAGTTAATAATCCCGCTAAGCGATTTCGTTTTATCGCGCGCGGATATCGAGCTCCACTCGCAGCTATTTTAACGTTATTTAACTGGCAGTTTGAAAAAAAGAAACCTTAGCTCAAAATGATTAATGCCTTTTACAATAATAAAGCTCAATAAAATTTATATTCTAAAATTGATTCAAGTTTGGCTATAAAGTATCTATACATTTTCATTTAAAAAAGGTTTCCAATCGCCTCTCACCTTCGTCTCAAAAATAGCCCTTGAAAATCTCGAAATAAAATTTCAAGCGAATGCCAAAAATTCCGATATACCCATTATCATGGCATTCTGATCGTGGCTCGAAAGCCCACGGGTATACGCCGACACATATCCGAATAAACAGGCGAGGGCGTAAAGTTATAAGGGCTTCGCATATCGCGTGCAGCCATAGAGGAAGATACTAGGGCGTGGCGGCTGATTTAAAAGGTGTATAGAAATGAAGTCGCGCCAAGTCGGGCATATAAAGGCCTCTTCCAAAGCTCTCGCCCCGGCAGCCTCCAAGTTTGTAGCGCAACTCTCGCGCAGCTCGATGGCTTTACGACTCCCCGGCTCTCTCTCGACGAAAATCAGCGAGGCTGCCCTTTTGTCTTCCTCGGGCTTGCCAGCGAGTTAGACTTATCGCGACTGCGCAGCCTGGACTCCTATATCCCGGAGAACCGGAGCTTTTCGGATATCGCCCTTGATATCTTCCCTACAGGGCTCCCCTAGTCGCCGAAGATAAGCGCGCGCTTATACGCCTTGGCTGGCGTAAAAATCGAGAAATTTGCTAAAGCCTCTAAAATATTGATGTTTATTAAGAAGAAGCAAAGATAAAAAGAAGCTCGGGGAGTTCTAAATCTCGGTCAATCGATTGTCTCGCACGGAGGATCACTGTTACATACGCGCTCGGGTCGGGCTTGCGCATCTTTTGTGCGAGGCCGCGCGTGAAAAGAGAGGGCGACCGACGTTGAAAGAGCGGACAGAAAGCGAGCGGGCATTATGGACGCTGGCTACTTGGACTCGAAGGGGGTAAAAAAGGAGGAGAAGCAAGGGCTCGCTATAAAAGAGATGAGATAATAGCTTGGTCGATGTCGAGGTCTCTCGCTTCTGCGGTACACGCTTTCTCTCTCGTGCACACAGGAACGAGTAATCGGCTGATCCATCGGCCAAGTTTCATCTCCGACCAGAGCGCTACCGGCACTGGGATTTCATGAGGCTACTGCTCCCCTACTGTACCACTACCACTACTAGTCTAGGAGCTCTGGTTACTATTTCCTCCTGCTGGCCAGAGGCGAGTGCGGCACCCTTCTTTTTTCTCCTACCCAATCTATGGCACTCATCGGTCTTTAATGCGTTTACCAGAACTCTTCATCTGCCCCCCCTCTCTCTCTCTCTCGTTAATCGCGCGGAAATGAATTTTTCAAGTATGCTTGTGCACTAACACTACTCTTTGATCCTCCGCGTGATGAAAAACTCTGAGAGTATTACTTCAACTCTGACTTGCTTTATTTCTTTGTGTTTGCGAGATCTTACAATCCCGAGTAACTTTGATTGAGAGGCTATGTTTTTCTAGTAAATCGTGGGCTCAAATTCGGACCATTTTGTCGACTATTTCTAAAAAAAGAAGGAACAAAACGGATGTGTTAGTTGTGTCGAGTTTAAATACACAATGATAACGCATTAGCCGGAGCTATATCGGGGATGGACAAATAGCCAGTCGGCGAGAATAGAAAGTTTTCTCTCTTATTCTTCCGCCACGCGAGCACGTAGCTTTTAGTTTAAGAGCTGCTCTCGAGATACGGGTGTTGGCTGGAATTAAGTATTTTCGAATGAACTAGAGGAAGCACACAGCGCGGCGCGAGAGTATGAAACTTCGCCGAGGCGGATTTAAAGTGGATAATGCATTGCGAGTATGGAAATGGATGGGCGAAAACTCGCTATACGACCCTGCTAATCCAATGTAAACGATATTAAACAATCAGCAGACGAGGAATAGACGAGCTATCCTTTACGTCTATTGTGGAGATTCGAGTGATATAAATCTGCCTATGGAAACGCCCCTTTTCTCGGCGCAATTTTCCACCGAACTTCCAACAATTTCATCCACTAATCGGATATTAATCAAACTTTCGCTATAGGCGTACACCGCCAAATTGGAATGTTTGCGTGTAATTCTCTAATATCCCAGGGATTTAGTTGTTTGCGTGTATTTACATAAACGCATAATACTTCGTTTGATTGAAAAATAATTTTCTTAAATATCACTCAAGATATCTTGCTGGTGTTTCGGTTACTTGTAAGTTGTGTGAAAATTAACACGAATTTGAACAAAGTTAAAGCACACTCTGTCTGTAACGATTAAACAACTTTAATTGCGTTATTGAAACGAGCTTTCAAACTTAATTAGCGTTCAAGTTTCTACACTTGTATTCGCAAATAATCGCGAGTAGAAACGAAAAGGTTAACTCGTATTATCTCGTTAACGTGATATTCGCAATTTTATGTAAGATATCACAGCAGCGAAATCCTTGTACATTTTGATTCATTAGCACGAAATTATGAGTTTTTCGACACGTATTCCACTGAAAAAAATTCTTTTTATATTTAATTAAATTTGAAAAACAAGAACCCAACAATGTTTTTAACCGCTTTTCTCTGCTAATGAGTAAACAAATAATAAACCTCCAGATTTTCTTTTCTACCTGAGTATTTTAAAATCCAAGCAAAGCTCATTGAGTTTATCAAACAAAAGTTCAATTTCTTTATTTTTTCATCTCTCCACTCGAGCCGATCCATAGCCTCAAAGCACCTCAAAAATGTCTCAGACAAACTTACTGTGGTAAGCCAGGGAAACGTTTCGCGTCCAATTAGTGCGCTACGAAATCAGCAATTTAAGGCTCGCCAAACGAGATAATGGAGAAACGGTTATACCGCCTCCCCTGTGTATATATCCAGACATTCAGACATCTTGACCGGGGGAGGAGCCTCTTGCTCTCTCGCGCAAATCGATTGCACAAACAGCACCGAGCGCAAACAAGACAGTAGCCGAGCGTATCTTGCCCTCGCTTAACAAACATATACCTTCGCTACTCTGCTCTCGGGGCTGGCTCGGCCGTATCTTATAGGATGTGTGCAGGCTCTGCCGACCTGTCATTTTCCGTTATATCGCGCGTCGTTTCTCCGAATTCTTAAGCCCACGAGTGCGCGCTCGCATCTCAGCCGGCGCTGATGTGGAGGAACGCGTCTGGGCGAAAAAGGCCTTTTTCCCCACTCCACCCTCGGCAGCTCGCCATTCACCGTAACTCTTCTCGCCTGGAATCTCGAGTAATTACAGTGATGATTTATAATTACGCCGAGGGCTCGTGAAAATTTACGAACGATCTCTGTTAAGCCCGGACCTTCTACACCGCCCCTCGGCAGAACGTTATCTGCTATTAGCGGCCGTAAGAGGGACAGCCCAGCCCCTCCCGGATTAGAGCGGATTTTCTTTATCTTGATATAAATTTGAGCTTGCTCCTTTTTTTCCTTTTACGACGGCGGCGAATAAAAATCAAATTAGAGGAGACGCTTATACTACTGTTTGGACTAGACCTCTTGATATGATGATGCAACTTTTTATTCTAGAAAAATCCTTTCTTTAGGAATAATTTTTGATTGCATTGTCGGGTTATTACCCAACAATCACGGATAATACAAGTTCCATCAATTAATGAACGATTAGCAATGTGCGCCCCTACAACGAGCGCAATATATTGTGTACTAATCAAATTGGCGAAACTCGCTTACCGCCGGCCTTTTGCCTCGGAAAAAATTCGACGTCCCAATTAAAGCACAAGAGATATAATTACGTCAGTCGTATAGGCACACACCAGTTCCGAACAGGCAGGCGCGTTAATAATCGATTCACGCGCAAAAATGTAATTCGTAATCCGAGATACAAATTCAGCACATCAAACGTCCAAGCGAGCGTCAAATTACGCGAGAGTCCAATGTTGAAGCAAAAGCTTTGATTATATCCGTCGCTCAGGCGCCAACTTTTTTTTATTATTTTGTCCCTCATCTAAAAAGGAAAAAAAATGAGCGCGCGCGCGCGCATGGTCTTTTTCAAGCGGTTGACAAAGTTGGCTTCGTAATTCGCTAAATTAAGAGAGAGAAAAGAAGAGAAAGCCAGCGCACGGGCTTCGCGGTTCTCTAAATTCGACGGCCTATGCCCCGAGGTAAAAGCGCACTTGGTCTTGGCCAGTGGATTAAAAGGTGTAAAATGAAGCGCAACCCCCGCGAGGACCAGCAAGGCCAATTTTCCAGCATTACGCGTCTTTCAATTTTACCAGCCTGAAAGAGAGAGAGAAGCACGATCTGATCCTCTAGACTCTTTCACCGACCTTTTTTCCAGCGGCAACCTTTCAGTGCGGCTAAGTCGTTTACGGCGATCCTTTTATTCGGCTGTTGCGAAGCTATTGGGACGTTTTCCTTTTTTTTTCATCTTCTACGGAACATCCAGTTGATGGTATTAAATAGAGCGGTAGTTTCTAGAGGGTATCGAGAATTTGCATCAATGAGGTTATTTGTATTTGAGAGGCTGATTGAAGCTCTTTCGAATGGAAAGGCTTTTTCTTTTATCAACGGTAATCATTTTCATGTGGATTACGATGATGGGCGTTTGAGATGTTTGATTAAATGACTTGGAGTTTATCCGAAAATATGGGAGCCTAACGAGGAGAGAAAATAAGCTTTGTATTGTTGTGAAAAAAAATTAGATTTCGTAATGGAAAGAGAGAAATTTTTAAGTTATTCAAAAATACAGACTGTCCCGAGCATTTAAATTCATAACTATACAAAAAAATAAAATAGATTTGCTTACTAAGACTGCGCGGAAAATAAAGTTCAAAGTAACGAAGTTGTCATCTATTAATATGGAACTATTTCGAGGCTATAAGGAGTTTGGAAGCTATAAATTATACATACAACGCCGGAAGTTCATTGTTCACTCCTTTTTAAAAGTTAACTTCGCAAGGAATCGAAAGTTTCTCCGTGCTTTTTAATTTGCGAGTGAACGGTACGGACTACTTTGACGTTAAATTTGCAAAGAATTTTCACGCGAGATAAATGAGCCCCAAAATATTTTTTCCAACGTTATCTTCCAAAATGGCAATTTTTTTTTAAACTGTCATAAATAAAATTTTGACTGATTACACTGAGAAAAATTGTAGGGTAAAAATTACTATGTGTCTTAGTAAACCCCGGACATCGATGCATTTTGATGAAATTTACAAACAAACTGGCCGAAA
>JAPYYQ010001313.1:0-35879 GCA_030522585.1 Anagyrus pseudococci
GGCATGGGGGAGGGGGGACTACAACTTGATCTCTTCGGAGGAGGCGTTTATACAATTGTTATCGAACTTCACTCTGCGAGTTCGTTCAATTGCTCAATTATTTATGAGTTATTGCAAAATAAAATCGATGCACTGACGTTTAATTAAATCTATTACGCATCGAATATTCAATTTTTAATCCAAAGTTATCAATTTGCCGTCGAACGCGTCGAAAGAATTTTAACTTTTTTTCTTCCCCTCGGGCTAATTTTTATAATCTCTATGAAAAAAAAAGAAATTTTGCAAAAATCGCCCCTTGTAAATTACAGGGAAAAAACTTTCGACATTTGCATTACATTTACAAGCTCAAGCCGTAACGCTCTCCAAAGTTTACACAAAATTATCATAATACTTGTTTAAATTTCAAAGTAAAAGTTACGTGACAAGACTACACAAACTTTACATAATTCTATAAGGAAAAAAAAAATTACATTTACAATTCAATAGAATTACATCGCGACTTTCCTCTTACGATAAATCCCCATTGTACGACACGCGTCACATGCACCCTTCATACACCGGAACAAAAAGAAGAATACTAAAAAAAAGAAAAAATCACTCCAGAGTGACTCGCTCCAACTCCGCTCATTTCCCGATTCCGGCTCGAAGCCTGCGGAAAACGCGGGAAATGCAGTCGAAACGAGCAGTAGGATAGCGCGCAGGGGTGGGCCCCTCCCCCCGCGGGTGGCATGCCACGGATACGTCATCGATTCCGCCATACCTCAGACACACAGGGAAATGCATCAGAGCGCCGTGCACGCGAGCGGGGGGCCAGCACGTCCGCGCGCCAGGACTTTTCCCACCAGGAATTTCATTACACGCGACCGAGAGCCGTCCCAGGCTGTACGTATGTGTGTTCGCGCGCCTGTGTGTACGCGTCTCCGAGAGAGAGAGAAAGTGAGTGTACGAGTAGCAGAGAGCTCCGATTTGGCCGGATTCATCGTCGTTATCCGACGTGAATATAACACCGGAGGATCAGCCCTCTCTCTCTCTCTTGGCTGTCGGTGTCTAGCCCCCCTCGATTTATGGAATCGCGGTTTGATTACAGTGCGCGCTATTCCACACCGCAGCGCGCGGCATGCGCTGCTTTATTCAGTCTACACGCATTCTTGCTGCATGTCGGCGAAGATTCTTCGGGGCCACGAGAGAGAGAGAGAGAGAGAGAGAGAGAGAGCAGAGTTGGCCGATTTTCATTGAAATTTCGAGACTGAACTATCGGACTATGGCAAACGCTTTACCAACGACCTTCTCGCCCTTTCCGCACATCCACTCCCTTCGTAACGGCTGTAATAAATACCAAATTCACTTGATCCTGTGTTTACACCAGTAAAATAAGCCAGATTGATCATTATCGTCAAAAACAGCTTCTCGGCATGCGATTTCGCGGATTTCGAATAATCCAGAAGCACACATCCGCCTCCATCTCCTTTCCCCCATTCCGTCAGGTCCGTCCCAATGGCTGCATCGTCAGCGCGCGCACGTCACTCTCTCTCTCTCAAGAGAGAGATTGAGCAAGGGGTACAACAAAGTGAGACAAGCGCGTGATAAAAAAGCAGGGTACAGCGCACACGCGTGTGCTGGTATAGAGCACGAAAGGTTGACAGTGACGCGCGGAAATCGTCTCTTACACGCGAACAATAGCTTTGTACGCCTCTTCCCGTCCAACTTAGCCTGCAAGGAGAGCTGAAGTTTATATACGGCGCACAAAGACAATGTGTGTAATAAGATTCTGTGAAATTGCCCTGGTTAAATTTGGTATGGGACTTTTCTTTTTTGAGATGCTGTCGTGTCGGCGCAATACTCGCATCTTTTTTATCCAGAACGCAAATGCTCTCGGTTGTTATTCGAGTTTCATTTGATTTGGGATATTATTACACGGGGAGCTTTACGTTGATGTGTTTATCAGTCAGGAGATTGATTGGATGTCGATGAATTATTTACGATTGTTTGAAGTTTATTCCCGAGGCTTTTACCGTCGGCTTATAAATTCAGTGGATGTATAACTGTTTAAATGTACATATACGAAATCGCGCCTATTCTTCGTTATTGGTATATAACGTGAATGTGTACAAAATTATAAACAATAATCGTTGGCTACAAAAGGAAAAAGTGAAAGGATGGAAGAGGATGAAGGATAAAAACAACTGCGCGAAGTTAGAAAAGCTTCCAGAAATCGAGTGTATCGACGGGGTGAAAGAGAGTCTCTCAAATTGTCAAGTGGCCACATTTACATTCCGAGACTAAGCTCACTGGGCGCACGAGTTTTTTCCCCTGCCGAGCTGTAATCTCGAGCCTCTCTGGGAATCGCAATCGTTAGGGTGAAATGATCCGAAAAATGCGCTTCTCCAAGCGTTAGAGCAGCGAGCGCGCTAGAGCCAGTGCAATGACGCGCGCACAGCTGCTTCTTTCTCTCTCTCTCTCGCGTCCACGCGGCGACTCTTTGCGCGCCGACCTACAAAGACGAGCCCGTAAAATTTTCTATTTATCTAAGCGACGCCCGCTCGATCTTCCTTTTTTCCCTTCTTCTTCTCCTTTTTTTTCCTCCCCAGCCTCTCTCTCTCTCTCTCTCTCTCTTTGACCCTATTTTTTTCGGTCGGTAGCTGGTGGTTGGCTTTCCAGTTCGCCTTGATTGTTTTGACAGTCGGGGGCGCTAAGTCAATTACCCGGAAGCGGGTCAATCAGGCGACTTTGTTGAGCCGCGCGGTAAAGTCGAGCGGACTGTAAGAGCGATTTTTCCGAACGGTCACGGCTGAAAGATCCCCCCCCCCCTCAGAATGTGACAGAAGCGCGCGTTTGTCCATTTATTCCAGAAATGATTATTTGCTGCGAGATAAATAATAAAATTCATCGACGTCGTTTATTTTTTTTTATTATTTATTTATTCATTTTTAATTGGGCTATAACTACGCGCAGATAAAATAAGCCCTTGTCAATTTTGACACGACAAAATATTCCGCATTTAAAAGGTTTTATATCGAGCTTGTCGAGAAATCCATTTCTCAGTTATGCGCCGAGAGAGAATCGAAGAACGCTGATGTACATTCACATATCAATGTCAGCGTCAGGAGTAATCAGTTACGATTGGAAATCCCTATTCTCTAGGCTCAACTTTGATTTTCAACGTAAATTTCATTTTTTTCTCTCTCTCTTCCGGATGAAAAAACGAAGGAATTTGTCAAGCGTTATGAGAACACTCTCGACGCACTAAGGAGAAGGATGGTAGTACGATAAATTACTGTGTAGCATATAGTCAAAACGAGAGTATCAATAAATGGAAATTTGTACAGTGTGAAATGGAAAATAGTCGTGTAACAATGCAAATAGACTAGTTTTTTTGTTTAGGATATATTGATTTGTATAATATTTATGAGTAAACTCGAATTTCCAATGGTTAGCAATGGAATACAAAGGAAATTAGAATATAGATATGCATGTTTGATAAGTATTGAAATGCAATAATACTTATTACTTTCCACATCAATGCCACTTACAATTAATGTGTAATTACATTTGCATAGCGATAACTAAAGCATGACGTTATATCGATAAAAAAAAATCGTATAATATACGAATTCTTTGTTATTTTTAGGAACACTAAATTATTCGACGCGTTAGTTCTATAAATATTTCATTACCATATTTATACACGAACTGCTGATTATTTGTTCTAGATAAAATAGTCAAATATTTTCAGTTTCAGCCATTTTTCTTTTCTTATACCTAATCTACATTATATTTGTTTCAATAATCGATCGATAAATCACCGAGAATTATCAATAACAATGTTGTAACAATAATCAAAAACAGATTTACCACGAAAAAAAAATACAATTGATAAAATTCTTTGTGATTCAATTCGCGGCTTAATCACAAAAACTAAATATCTACGGCAAAACTAAAGCGTGAAAAAATGTGTTGTCGCCTTGTGCTTGCAGATCTCCAAACTAGTTTCACACAGAGATCGGCCGTTCCGGTGCGAGCGTAATCCGGGCGTACTGGCAAGGGTCGGCCAAGGCGTTAACCTCGCGGTCGAGAGGTTCGTCACAGTCGCCGAGACGATAGCCGACGACAACCTTGAAGTCAAGCAGGACATGTACGAGGCGTGCAAGGAGGCAAGGGTCGCTGGTGAGTTTGCATGATTTATAGAGCTCTCGGCTCTATGCCTTTATCCCCTTCTTCCCGCCCTGTTTTCTTACCCGTGAAAGACGCAAACTTTCACGAGCCTCGTCGGGCACGATGCTTTAATATAGTATACGGCCGTTAAAATTAACGCTGTAATTCGCGAGGAATCCAGCGTGAAACTTGTAGTGTCTGAATTAACTTTTTGACAACGATCACGATGTTGCGGCTCAAAAGGATGAATAAGGTCGTAATTGGTGAGTTTTTTAATTATGGCAAAGCTAATCGACTTTGCGATCCTAAACATTTTTGGGGCTATCAAGTTAATCCACTTGGTGTGGTAACTTCATCGAGTTTTTTTTTCTCTATCTCTCGCAAATGACGTCACGTTTGCAAACTGATACACACCGACACGCTGTATCACTCTGACCTATTTAGACAACTTAAAGTTTGCGCGCGCTCTTCGGCGCTTTGAAAGAGACCACCCCACGCAATTGATCTAACGAAAGCTAAAAGCCGCGGACTTAAATTATTAACTGTTCGGAAAAAGAAAGAGAGATTAGCCTTGCTAATCTTTGAAGAACGAAAATTTAAAAACAAAAAGAAATAGCCGATTAAAAGTATAATCGAGTCGTTTGAGAAATTTTTAATCATTGACTATTTGCACTCGTTTTTTTAAGAGAGACCCTCGTCGTCTGTAAATACGAAACCTTGTGTGTATTTCAAGCGAACATAAAATTTTGCAGCATGTTTGCATGGATATACAGTAAAGGCATTTCCATACAAGTGTAATCTTGATTTTTTAAACAGCTGGCTTACATTCATTTCGAGAGAGCGTGTGAACTGGTTACGTCTTTCGTAGCTTTCAAGCGTGTGTACGACCTACTGGAAAATTAATTGCGGCCTTTTTTTCTTCAAAAAATAAATTTACGATGTATTCTCGGAAATTTATGGAATGTATCATTTGATGGTTGGCTTTAACGGTATTTTTATTGTAAACCATTGGATAATTTGTCGTGAAAATGGAAATAAGTCAAGCTGATCAATGAATTTTCAAGAAAACTTTTTCCGAGAATCTTAATCGTTAATTACTGTGACATAGTAAGTATTGTGCACGTATTTGGTTAATGATAAAATGAAAAGTGGGACTTAAAATTCTTAAAACTTCTGAAAGGCAACACCCCGTACAATTTGTTTAATTTCTTACGGATATTTAGACAATTTTTAAAAAGTAAACAAAATAAAAATCAAGAATCAACCGTATTTTATTCCTATTACCATCTGCATTATCAAAATGCATATACTAACTTTTGCCCTAAGATTACAATACGCAGCTATAAAACAGCTCGATTCTACTTAGCAGCGTATGTGCGCCGAGTCAATAATCCACTTAGCTTACGCTCTTGTGCTCTCGTTTATCGCACACGTGCGACTGAATTTTATCTACAAGAAGCGCCACGCCCGCGCATCTCATCACAGCAGCTCGAGTGTAATACGCGGCTAGAAACGTCGATATAATACCGAAATAATTCGTTCCGCAATCGCAAACTGCAATATTTCCGTACCCTCTTTCCAAATTCGCCGAAAAAAAAAAATAATAAGTCGCGAAAGCCGGAAAACAAAAAGCACATCGAAAAAATATCCAAACACACAAATCTGGCCTTTTCTTTTTGTCCTTAATCATCCGTCGGGAGCCAGGGTTCAATAAAATCGTACGAGCATTAATTCCGGGGGCAAGTTTAATCTCCTACCAAAGTTATCCAGGCCACGATTCCAAACATCAGACAAATAAAGCGACGAGAGGGAGAGAGAGAAAAAAAGCCGCGGAGTTCAGAGGGAAAGTTAAGGCTTTCAAACAGAGCTCGGTTATAATACAGCCCGCGCAGTTTAGACTTCATTTACGCGGCTGCTCTCTCGTTCTAGGAGAGAGAGAGAAAAAAAAAGCTCGGAACACGACCTAGCTCCTGGCCCTCTTACTTCCCTTGTGCTCCAGTTTGCCGCTCATTCAACGGGACACTCTCGCGTGTGTGTCGCGCGCGGCAGTTTTCGGAGGACGACCTCTGTGCATTATCCACTTCCGCGGCCGAGCTTTCCTATAACAGCTGCCGACGGAATATTCGGGGGCTTACGCTATAATTAACTGAAATTACCCGGGATTCTGATGGACGCCCCCCTATCTACGTCCTGGGGATAGCTTAATTCATATACGCTAATTCTATGTGCAGCTCGAGTTTTCAAAACGAGAGGCGCATTAGCAGTTTCAAACGAGTGTTGATGCTACTCGTATATCTTGTATCTTTCGACACTTATGGGTACTTGAACTTTTGCGGAATTGAGAGAGCGGCATTAAGGGACGAATCGCAATTTCTTGCGTAACATTGAATCAATTAAAAATGTATACCTTGACGAGTCACTGCTCGACACTGCGCTTGGGTAATTTATTAGGTCTGGGTACACGCGACTCTCGACTTCGCGGATAAATTAAAGAGAAAGTTAAATAAGCTGCCGATGAATGTGTGACGTTTTACTTACATTTTATACATTTATTCGAAATCTTATTTGGATGCGATGTTGGCAAGATTAGTAGAGGGTAATTAGCGTGTGTTCGTTAATACGTCCTGTGCTGCCCTGCGTTTGATTCTGAAAATGCAATTGGAAAATCATTAGGCAAGAATATCAAAAGGTACACATTGACGTCACGTAATTATGCAAATGATTTTCGAATTATCGAATAGTCGCTGGCAGTCATTAAACGGATAATCGTTTATTCGTAATATTTGAATATATTTAATTTGGCGCATTCAAGAGAATACTCGTGTCCCACAGATAAGTTTGCCAATCAATTTAAAAACAATTTTATTATTAAAAATAATTTTTTTTGTTGTTTTCATTAATCTGCAGAAAATGCAAACAGAAAAAGAAAATATGTTCCAAACAGGGCAAGATAAACTTTGAGCTCGACAAAAGTATGTATCTAGTTTATTATCTTCTAAAAGTTTGACCATACCAATTTAACTCTTCTTTTACTTTGTAGGCTTTATACATACGTTTGTTATAACACTTGTCTATTATAGTTTTCTTAGTAATACTTAGAAAACATAGGCTCGCTTTATCGTCTCGACCAACTTTTATTCTTTTTCCTTTGTCTGAAATGGTCGTTCACATTTTTCCCACCATGGGAATAAAAGCGTACGTAAATGCGTTGGTGTAAAGCCACATTAATAAGTAATTCGATCGTGCAGCAGTTACTGGAACGGCAATTTGTAAATCTTCGAGGAATTAAAATGCAAATTATTGAAATAATTGTGAATGCAAGATTAAAAATACGAATTCTTCGACTTAAACAATTATAATAAATCCCTATTTCTGCCCCAATAAATACACTTTTTATTGATGCTAACCAATTTAATTGAGGGACCAAAAAATGAGAGAAACATTATTTATTGGCTTTTTGAAAAATGGATATCAGCTGAATCAACAAAGTTACGAGCAACTTTTCATGATCAAATTTACAGTCTTCTAAAAAATTCGAAATTGTCAGTTAAAAATAGAAACAGTTGTACAAAGTATTTTTTTTAGTTTGCGCTGGACGCAGATAGCATTATAACCAGTAGATACGACTTTCAGTTCTTTAAATTTATCCAAGATAAGATAAAGACATTCTATTTGTAAATTTCGAAATGTTAACGTGTTTTTTCGTGAAACTAATTATTATCGAAGAAAATCCTATGATACAAAGAAGTAATCTACTCAAATTCAAAGTAAATATAAAACCTTTTTTCGTTCGTTTTATTGATTATTTATGCAATATTGGAGAATTTCTTACTGATTTATTGACAGATTTTTAATTTTTTTTCAAAAATTCAATACCACAGCGTACGTATAAATTCGGCAATCGAGCTGTTCTGGTACAGGCCTCTGGCGAATTAGAAAAGTACGCTAAAGTAATCATGTTCGGCTACAGCAAGATTTTTCTGACTCTGGCCTTTTTGGCTTGTGTCGGTCACGTGTTAACCAATCCCTTACCTGCTAGCGACAGCTACGATGTAAGTAGACAAAAAATTCATATTCAACTAAATTGAACATTACGAAAGTACGTTTATTTCAATACGTCATCTCTCATTCAATAATCCAGCTCACCGTTGACAATCAAGTTCGTCATCGGCGATCCGTGTTCGACTTTGCCCAAAAATGGGAGTCGTTGAAACACAGCTACAGCCAGATATACGACACCGTGCAGAAGGACTGGCCGGCGATTAAGGATAAGGCAAAGCAGCTCGGTGCCAGCGTCGAGGAGGACTTCGATAAGGCCAAAGACCACACGCTCGTGCTTTTCGATCACGCTAAGGTAGCCTACAAGAAAATCGTCGTCGACGGCGAGGATGCGTTCGATCACTTTCACAAAATCACCCAGGACATCGAGAGCTCGGTCGTTCATCTGAAAGATAAGGGCGGCGCAGTTTTCGACGACGCTGCCGATGTCTTTGAGACGCTCAAGCAGGATATCCGCGAGCAAGAGGTATAAAGCGCAACCGAATGAAATTCTTCAAATTTTCTTTGGCAAACTCGTATTGTAAACCCTGATTGATTAATTGTAGAAACAAGTGAAAGCACATGGTGTCGTTTCTGCCGTGGAAAACTTCAAGGTCGACTGGACGAAGCTGAAAAGCGAATGGGACAAGCTTAGCAACGATTTCGGCGGCTTGTTCGACGCCACGATAGCCGAGCTGGGGGCGTTGAAGAAAAATACAGAAGTTGACGTGGCCGGAATCAAGAGGGACTTGAACGACATCAAATCGGAAACGGTTGATTTAATCAGAGACTTGAGAGACACCTACAAAGAGATCAAGGTCGACGGCAAAAATTCGATCAAAAAGTTCAACGAACTTTTCGGTAAACTAAAGACAACGATCAACGATTTGCGCGCCGTGTTCGGCGAAAAAGTCAAGGAATTAGAGGGTACTCTTGCTGAATTTGAAAAAGGCGTTAAAACAGCTGGAGACGGAATCGCGGAGAATCTTGTGGTACCCGAAGGAGCGGCGGAAGCAGCTGAATTGGGTGCTGCTGCGGCCTTGTAATGAGGCAATCGATAATTATAAGTGTTATACCGTTAAGCATACATTCCCCTGTAATTCAGTTGTTCATTTCAATTACAAAAGTCCATTAATGTAGAATTTCGTCAAATTATCGTAGAATTAGAATTATATTCGTATACCATGTACAAAAACCTGTTAAAATAAAGAACGTATATTACTTTATTCTTGAGAGAATTTTTTTTTCTGTAAAATGAAATAAGGATTCAAAAAATTTCATTTTACGAATTTTGCCGGACTCGTAATGATATCTGGAATTAAATTTTAATAAATCATCATAAAATGTAAGTGGACGAGCGAGCTGAGTAGGGCTGTTAAATAAAAATTGCTTTTCAAATTTCTCCTATGAAAATCTACGTCGAAAAATGTAATACATATTTTAAAAGCACACTGAAACACAATATTTTATAAAAAAAAGAATAAAATGAAATTTTCAGAAGTTAATAAAAGACTTTTGTCGATTCTAATTACAGGCTATATGTTAAATTTTTTTTTCATACCAAAGAAAGGTTTTTTTATAGTGAAGAATACTCGGGTAACCGACTAGCTCGAAGTTTTGTGTGGTTTTCGAACAATGAACTGGAAGCATGAATGTAAGGATCTCGCAGTTCGCAAAATTGAATTTATTTTAACGTAGTTTTAGATCGATACTTTGTAAATGATAAGTATTTTAAAAATCCGAACTAAAATCAACTTCCAACTTAACTAAATAAATACATTCTTTGATAACATATCTTTGGTAACTTTTTAACTTTGGTAACATATTCTATTTAATAATTGGTAATAAAAATATAACAAAAAATTAATACAACAACTATCGCTTAACAAAACGTGCCTTATTAACGATCGGTTACCTTATAACTTCTCATGCGATTCATAGCTGGTTTTCCGAAAATCCGGTTAACCCAGAAAAATAGCATTATCCGAGAATTTAATTTTTGATTGAACTTTATCTGGGGATAAAAAGTTTTATACGTACGCGCCTGAATAGCCCCGAACCCGCAGATCGAACAGTTTCTTTGTCAGCCGGCATGATTGAATCGTCACATTTTCCACCGGGCAAAATAAAATCCCTCCGACTTTTACGTCGGATTCTTGCGAAAATCAGCGATTTTAGCACGAAACCTGTCCCGAATTAATGCAATTCGTCTCGAAAAAAAGCTTTGTCATGAATATTTTAAATATTCCTTGCAAATTCAATTGTTCATTTTATGTATTTAATATTTAAAAAAAATAGATAATTACCCTATGTAATATTTGTTTCCTGCCAATATATTCACAAAAAAAATAATAAAAAGCGAAACAAATAAATGGCACAAGCGAGCGTGATATTTTTCTCGCGCTGCGTATAAGGCAAAATGATATAGGTGTACGAGCATCCGCTTCGGTTGACATTAGCCTCGGGAGGGATGGTGGTCGCGGGCGCGCATACGTCCAAAACGTCTTCACACCTAGCGATGCGAATAGCAGCCGATAGGCAAGTCAGTCACACGTAAGAGGAGGGGGGGGGAGCGGTTGACGCGACGACGGCGGCGGCAACCGCGAGAGCCTCTGAAATCCGTCGTTTCCTGACCCACATTCGCGGCCAGAGCTCTCCGCTCTCGCGTCACGCCGGCCCTGAAACATTTTTATCCGGGCCGACGCTCGGATCTCTCTACCCCTCCCGGTTCTTAGGCAAGCATAGAAACAGCTCGATTCGGTGAGAAAAGCTATCCTTCTCGACTAGTCGCCGAATTTCGAGCAAACGACGAGCAGTCGTTTGGACAGGAGAGGTTGAGTGCTTTGCGGACGTTGCATCGTGGATTGCAACTGAAAGTTTTTGGGAGGGGGGGGGGAAGCTATCGAATTCCGCGCTGGTTTTCGGGTTACATCGGCCGGGAAAACTGTTAAATTTTGGTTTTTTTTAGAAATGGCGAGAGTTTTGTTTTGCATCGATCAAAGCTCTCGTTTTGCATTAATTTTCCCTGGAATAAGCTGCGCGCCGGACTGCAGAAAGAGCCGAGTTTCAAATCTGTAATCACGTGGTCTTAACAATCGAAAACCGCACGCCAGAACCGCAGGCCCTCTTCAAGAGAGCTCTCTTTCTCTCTCAACCCCCGCGGACACGAGTGCTGAGAAACATTGACCTCGAAGCGAAGCGAAAGAAAGCCAAACCAGAAAACAAAAAAAAAGGATAAAGAGAGAGAGAAAAAGAAAGAAAAAGGGCAAAGCGAGAAACTCGAGTCGGCTTTTGTGTCAACGACCAGCGACGGCGCGCCCCACTCACCTCGATGCAGGAGAAAGCATCATTCACCAGCTTTGCTTATCGGTTGAGAGAGAAGGGGAGGGGGGAATAGTCGCGGAAATCGGAAAAACGCGACGAATCACGTGTATCCCGCGCGACAATGCGAAGTCTGGAAAAATGTGTGTCGGCTTGTAGGGGGAAACAGGAAGGTGGTGTGTGTGTATGTGGGAGGGGTTATTCGACGCGTGCGCGAGCTTCCATTAACGCTTTACCCGCGACTCGCAATTTGCCTCTCCCCCTATGTTCCCTCGCGCTTGTCCTCAACCTTTTGCATTAGCGCTCGCTCTTCGGGGGCCGATAGTGCTCGCGCTCTTTTCGACTCCGCTCAACGCCAATCGAGTTGGCAATAACTGCGATCGACGCGCGCGCGCGCGCGCTCTGACTCGTTTACATATACGTGACTGCGTGAGCACGCCAGCCTCGGCGGATTTTATTTTTCCCTTTTTTTTTTACCCTTTTGCTTTCGCGGCTGCGCGTTGCCTGGTTTCGCGACCCAACGGGAGACTAAAGGCTTACTCGCGGGTTTTATCGATGGACGCGGTGAATTTAACGGCGAGATGACGTTCTTATTTTGTCTTTTAGTCGGTTGTTGTTAAATTAAAACTGGAATTATTTGTCCAGAAAGAAAATAGGAAAGCAATTAATAGATGAAAAAAAAAACACACACAAGAGCTCACGTGTAATACGCATAATCCGCACACGTGGTAAATCTATGGATTTCGGAATACCGAAATAATTTATTCGATTTCCGCAATAACAAACTCTGCTAATCCAATATTTTTGAACCTTTTTTTAATCTTCTGTAGAGAAAAAGAGAAGTTCTAAAAAGAAAGCATATTAAGCAATGAAATGCATGTTGAACAATCAGAATGCTTAAGAATATCAAGAGATACATTGACGTCATGTAGTTACGCACAATTATTGAATTATCGAATAGTCATTTACAGTTATTAAACGGATTATCATTTAATCAGAGACTTTTCGAATATATTTAATTTGGCGCCGCCTATTCTTGTGTAACTCGTACATAATTTCATTCATGATAACCAAATTTGTATTTGGAATTTATGTAGAATCATATTACTTATAGCGCCTACAGTAACTAGTTCAAATAAATAACTACACTACCTTACTCTTGAGAGGAAACAGGAATTTGAGCAATAGATATAAAAGAAAACAGCGTAAACCAACCGCAACCTACGTCCATTCGAAATCCAAGAGCAACCATCACCCAATCGACCTGTATTTATCCAATTGAAAGGCAATATCGCGCGGGATATCTTACAAGAGGAAACAAGGCAGGAAGAGGAAAAAGCAGAAGGCTAAAGGACGCAGCGATCTATAAACGCGATTCGAAAACGAGAAGCCGGCGTTATTCTTAGCGAGGAATTCAATTATAAAATCGATTTGTCGCCACACACACGCTCTTGCGAGCTTCCACCTGCGCGAGGAATGGTACAGGGGAGTAGCTCGCGCGTGGAATTGAAATATCGCACAGCTGTGTGTGTACGCATGGGAAGAGGGAGCAGTGTAGCGGCGCAGCCGAGACAGCACACGCGCGTTGCTGCTGCTCTGTAACTTTTCGATAATTGATTTATCGGCCCACCCCGGCTCGGCCATTATTGCCGATCGGCAAATCGTTCGCGCGCGAGTTATACTTTCGCGCGTTTACGGCATTAATAACGAGTTATTAGCTCGCGTTATATTGCGAGCGAGAGAGAGAGAGAAAGAGAGGATTGATCGGCGGAAAGCTCGGAAATTGTGTCCGCCCGTAGCGCAGCGATTTGGCGCTTTATCGATGGAGCCCCGAAAGCTCCGCGCAACGATGATTTTTATAAAGTTCCGAGGGAGCGGAGAGTCCAGTGGTCTAGCCGACATGCCGATTGTGAAACGAATTCAATCGGCTTATTTTAGTTTTTTTAGTTTTCTCGTTTTTGTTATTTCGCTCTTCCTTCTTTTTCTTTTGTGACGAAGTTTTAAAAGAGAGAGGTTTAATAAAAGTATTGTTTTTTTTTCAAATAAATGCAGATAAAAGGGAAATGGTTTCTCGCGTATACCGGTGGAGGAGTTGTGCAATCATAAATTTGTTGGAAAAAAAGGAGATAGCCGTATCGAGAGATTTTGTTATAAATAGAAAAGACGCACGTGCAAACGCGGACACGCGGATTTTGCGAGATACTAAAGGGACCTGTTTGCCTGTTTGTTCTCTCGAGCTCACCGTATAATCCCGTTGCTTAGCGTAAAGCCGAGAAACTGCACTTTGCTCACGCAATTTCCCAAAAAAAAATTGATTCAAATTTAAAATGTCCAAGCAGAGGGGAAAAGTAATGGAGAGCAACTTAAATTTTTGTCAATTTTCATCCCGCACCGATACACGCTATTATTTTTATTTTTTCTCCGGACCTCTTCTCCATCCGCATAAATAACAGATAGCATCTCTCGAAGACCTGCGCGTACAATCAATTTTCAGAACTAATGCTCGTTTTATCGGAAATTGGAAAAAACAACAAAAAAAAAGAGATATACTTTCTCCGTGTAAAGCTCAAGTCAAGCGGGTACGGGTTAGATAGCTCTCCCCTAACAAAAAAAAAGAAGAGGCGCCGAGAGCTGGGGCCGCAGCTTTGGCAACGATAATGAAGAGTATTTAGTGAACCGCGAATAAACGGAGGACAGCCAGGGGGCAATTTACGAGGCGGCAGCGCAGCGGCTCTCGAATTCAACGCTGCGGACGATAAATTTCGCGCGGCGCGCCCGCGTAGAGAGTCCTCGCACTGCGCCAGCTGTGTATGCAGCGGGCGAGAGGGGGAGGCCTTGGAAAATCACGAGGAAATAATTAAAGGGGAGCCGCGATAATTAATTGCAGTTGGCGGGACATATAACGAGAGAGAGAGAGAGAGGGGGGAAAAAGGCGAAAATCGTATACGCGATTTTACTGGCTCTGGTGGAGCTTGATTGGCTTTCGAATTTTGCGCGTTGGATGAGGAATCGCTTTGCAAATGTCGCGGGGTAAGAGAGCAGCAGCAGCAACAGCAGCATAGGCGTGACGGATGGCGTCGATAAATATTGAATTTTGGTCGCGCTCGAGAGAGCTGGTGGTGTACTGTAGGCTCCGGTGTGCGGGGGGCGCGATGAGCTTTTCCCGTTTAAAACTTTTCGCCGCAAGCTCTTTTTTTCCTGCTTCTTGGTCGCGATGATGTAATATTGTTTAGTCGACGGGGGGCGAGCTCTGTATGCAGGTTATTCGGCTCGCGATATTCCCTCTCTCCCCCATCCAAGCTTATGGTATTGATTAGCTTTTGACAAGGGGATTAACAATATCGCCTGGGCTTCCTGCATCGATAATTGGATTGCCATTGATGAAAAACCGCATCGAGCTTCCGAGTGAGCGTAAATCTCCTAGGGAGAGCGAGCCGGAGGAAAATATGTTAAATAGACCGGACAATAGGGGCTAGTTGGGAGGGGGGAGGGGGTATTAAAGAGATACAGCTGCAAAAGTGTATTACGAGCGAGTGATTAAGGTGACCGTCCACAGCGACTCGGTAGAGAAAAGCGAGCGAGAAAAAGAAAAAAAAACTCCATTCTCGGGAGAGACCGAGAGAGAGAAGTAAAGCAGCAGAGGCACTCCGTTGGCAACGATTGCAGCTTCCCGTGCTCCGCGAAATCCAATTGTGCTCCGGCAATTATGCACAGAGCGTGTCGGGTGCTGAGGGCAGGGAGGACGAGCGTAGATAAAAATTTAACCTGCCGCTCTCCCGGCGAACTAGACAGCTGATGGCTCGGCTAACGGCTATTCATAGAATTTAACGAGTTGCTTTTATGCGCCGCGGAGTCCATTTACACTGATTTCCTTGGAAATAATTCAAGCCGCTGCTTATTAACGAAAAAAAAAACAACGAACTGTATATGCGCCTCGTAAAAGCTCGCCCTTCGCGGCAATAACAGAGGTTGGGCTACACCGCTGGGCGCAATAGTTTTGCCTCCAAATTGCAACTGATTTTTCTCCAACCGCACACGGAGCTTTTTGTCCGGATTCGCACGGCTTTATCGGGAGGGGGGGTTCTGAGCCGAAGTGGGTGTAGGGTCGTGCTTAAGAACGAGCGCAACGACGCGCTTGTTCGAGCGAAGAGAGAGAGACAAAGATTTGAGCTTGCGAGCATAAAGCTCGAGTCTGGCTACGGTTTATCTCGCTCTCTGTGTGCTTTGGCTGTGTCGCTGGATAGAGGTGGTTTTACCAAATACGCTTCGAGTATGCTGTCTCCGGGTATATAACGCGTGTGTCTTTTCGCCGGGCTGCACACGTTCGAGATGCAGTAGTAACAGTCGTAGTTGTTCAGACGGTCTCTCGCGTGCCTAATAGGGGGAGCTTTGGAAGAGGCGAAGCGTCTTTTATTTTTAAACCGTCGGAAGTGAAGCTCTTTCTCCATTCGGAGAGTCTCCCGGACGCTATTTTATCTCTCTCTTTGTCTTTTTTTTTCGTCGTTTCGCAAAAAGCCTTCGTCGTAATTGATTCATCAGTTCTTTCCCAATCATCAATTTTTCCCGATGCAGCCCTAACGACTTCTTCATTTACCGCGAAATATATGAAAAAACTAATAGCCGCGGGGCTGATAAACCAGAAAGAGAAAAAGAGGGTAGAGAAAAAGAGAGAGGAAAAAAAAAGAGGAACGCGGAACAATCGATTCGAATTTACAGGGAGCACACAGTGCGCGCGCGAGAGAGAGAGAGCGTTCGGCAAATAAGCGATCATTTACGGAAGGCAAGGCTCTGGAGGGTAAGGAACGCCCATCCGGGAGCTTCGAAATCGCCGCGCTCATGCGGAATATTCCATTTTTCAAATATAAAGAGGCTAAAAGCTTCGTGCAGTATACAGGAGAGGTAAAGGGGGAGTTGAAAATTCCGCTTGCACTTTCGATATACAGACGTCAGCCTCGGCGCACATACGTCGTCTCCCAAGAGAAGAGAGAGAGAAAGAGAAAGGCCGCTTGCGGGAGCCCAAGAGTCTGACGCATCGTTGGCGCTTGCGCACATCTCTCTAGATGGTGTGTACACGTACAGAAACTACAGGGTAACTCCGGCGATGGGCTGGAAGCCAAACGACTTTCCGCTTGTAGTAGCAAATGTGTCTAGCGACTAAGGGTCTCGAAACTGTTGCGCCTTGCAGTCGCACTTCTTTAATGTTTCTCGATAGCCCTTTATCGATAAGCTATGTGCTGATCGGGGTATATACGTTATCGAATCGAAAAAATACTTTGTTTATACCCGGTCAAAGTCGCATGTGATCGATTTCAAGTAGTTTAACGAGCAGCACGAGCACTTACACCAACCGTTGGTAGAAAAAAGCTCGCAGTGTCGTTCGGATCAGACGTTTTTAGAACACAACGTCGGCAATAGAAATCAGTGTTTCAGCTTCTTTCACTCGCCGAGCGCGCAAAAAAGATGAAGAAAAAGAAAAAGCTCTCCCGGACGTCCGCGATTATTTTTAACCCTTTTTTTCGCGGCTTTTTCAAGATCGGGTCAAGTCAAACTCGGCGAATAAGCTCTGGGCCAATGCTGCCTTGAACGACCGCGCGCAGGGTGGCTTTTATTTTTTCTCGCCTCTTCTTCTTTTTTTTTTATCTCAACGCCGCTGTGAAAGGGAGCTTTTTTCCGAGGGCTTCTCGTCGCTTTATTTTACAACTTTTTAGAAGCGCGTATGTAAGAAGCGCGCTATTTCGGATTAACGCTTTTCGCGCGAGAAGAAAAAGGAATTAGATCAGAGCAGCTATTATTCGAGGAACCTTGATGCGCTGGACGGTAGATGAGCTTTTATTGTGGACAAGGTGAAGAAACCTTGAGCCGAGAAAGGAAGGAGAAAAAATATGTGCCTCTTTATTTTAAATTTCTTTCTATTTCGCCAATTTGTTTCGCGTGATAATTAAGAGCTTCTTCCTTATCTTATTAATAGTTTTAACGCCACTGGCGTTGAATTTAGAAGCTCGGGAATTCAAGCTCGTTACCGTACTAATAAGCGACCGCTTGGGACGCAGAAGTATACAATAACTACTTGGAAAACGACTTTTCCACCTTTGCCAATAGACGCTGCTTGCTTAGACAACGCGAACTTACCGCCAGAGAGTAGCAAGTTCATAAGTGCACCCATCAATGTTTAGAGATTGCCAACGGCAACCATCAAGTTGTTTAACCGCGGATGAAAAACAAAAAATCCGATAGCTTATCCGTTATTTCGTTCCGAGAGCTTGCACGAGCTTCATGCTTGGTAATTAAGTTTAAAAAAAGATTGTTTCCATCTTGCAGACACACACTCTCGAGTATACGAGTTAATCGAAACCTAACGAACGTAAGTTCCGAGTGAAAACGAAAAAAAAGGGATAAGCAGAAACAACAAAAGTCGAGCAAGGAGCGTGTGCAAGCAGCGTATAAGAAAAAAAAAAGTTGAAAAGCAAAAGAGCAAATGCTCCGCTCTCGAAGTGGAAAGGCGAAGAAAGTGAGAGAAACAACTGGATTCCATTGTAGCTCCGATACCAATATCGCTTCTATTCCAAGCCTCCTCGCTCACTCTCTCTCTCTTTCTCCCGCCTACTCTTTGCTCTTCGTCTTTGGGCTCTCGCGAAGAAAAACGAGTCTTTGGAGTTGAAGGCTTTTGCTAGAGTTATTTGCTCCTCGAGACGAGCTCGTCTCGAGCTCAAGAACAAATTAACTGGCCCCGGGTCGTCTTTCTCCTCCCCTGCCCTTCTGAATACCAGAGGGAAATAACTCGAGCGCCGATGAAACGAGCCTCGGTGGTCAGCGATGCAGCCGCGCGCTCTAACCTTGTACCCTCGAGCAGATGAATGAATTAGCAGGATGGAGGGGGCTCTTTCTCTTTCTAGCGCCCTTCTCCTAACGAGAAGAAAAAAGGAGAGCCTGACTGAGCTTTATTAAACATTGAAACGATATTGCTGCAGCTCTGGCGAAGGTATAATTTGTTCTTTTTTTATGGGTAAGTCGAGAACGGGTGATATGACGCTTTTTAGTTGTGTGCTTGCGTATCGGGAATTGACGGGCTGCTCTAAACTGTCGATAAAAGTAATAGATGCAAGGCATTGACTTTAATAAAGCGTGAAATTTAATTGAGAGATACGAGGAAGAGCGACAGTGAAGAGTTTATTAAAAAAAAAAGCTCGATAACGAGGAGATTCTAATAGTCGAGTAATTCGATAGTTTTGGGGGTAACGAGCCTGGATGCTAATTTTATGCAAATCGGCCTCTTTGTCCCGGGAACTTTGGCGAAAGCGTGGTTCTATTTTTTTCAACGATTATAGTTCCTTTTTGGCGACTATGTCCGTTGAATTAATAAATCAAACGTATATTCAACATGCTACATTATGCTACCAATGACGTGTGCAATCTTTTATTTCTAACCATCTGAGCCAACAGTTTGCCGTGTATTCATTAAAGCTGTTCTATATCGGTAATAGTTTACTTTCCCCGCCCGGATTGATCCAGATAGCATATTGATTAAACGACAATCGTTCAAGTTTGAAAAATTGTTCGGCAACTCTCTCTTACACTTCCCTCTCGTACTTCCGCGAATTTCCCAAAAAAAGCTCGTTCCACACCCCTAAGAAAAAACAGCTAAATCAGGCAGGCGATCAGGTCGGAAGGAAGGCTCTCTTTCGAGCGATAGCTCCCAGTGATAAGGCGTTCATAAATTCCCGAAGAACACACCTTGCAAAAAAAAACAAAGTCGCGCGTTTCAACACCACTTACATCGGGGGGCTGCCCTCCAATACCTCGGCACTCCCCCCAAAACATACACACTCTTCTCTCTCTCTCCGAAGCCTCGTTCATTTGCTCGCTGGCCTCGGTCTAATCGAAAAATTTCACCCATCACTCCTAATCCTCGTCAAATCGCTCCAGCTGCTGCTGCTGGGTGGAGCCGGAAATGAACTTGAATAGTCAGCTTTGGGGGGGAATCGCGTGACTTTGCGATTCGCGATCATCATCACCCCCAGTAGGGGGTGGCCGTGGGGGGAGGAGAAACGCCGGCCGGTTATCTGTCGGGTCAAGGTACAATCGCGATCGTTTGCCGCTATATATACGACGACGCGCATGCAAATGCTCGGTGCACGCGACTCTCGACACACGTCTTCTCTTTCTCTCTCTCTCTTCTGGCGAAGCCCTCTCTCTTTCTCACTCTGCGATTGCTTTCCCTTTCTACACCGGCCCTGCACGGTTTCGTTATCAAGGTGACTCTCTCCCCCTGTGATCGCGAGACTTAATCTCCTTCGACGCCCGGCCTCTGCCCCTCCTCTAGCTCTTCCTCCCTATCTCTCTGCCTCTGACTTCTAGTCTTTTATTTCCGCTTTTTCTTTTGGGCTTAGCACGCCGGCAAAAGTATGCGCTTAACAAGTTTTAAATTACCAGTGATCGAGGTATAAGCGCAAGTTGCTTCCATCTGGCCGAGAAAGCTCTCTCCCGACGTGCCGCTGGAATTTATTAATACTTCGTGAGAGCCGCGCATGAATGGAGTCCCCCACCCCGTCGTCTTTTTGCCATTGTTTTGCGCTCGAGCGCGAGCATAAGCGCATCTCGACTCACCGGATTTATACCACCACCACCGACCCCCTTCGACTTCGTCTTTTTGTTTAAATATATATATACGACAGTGTAGAGGAGGAGTGCACAGCACAGGGGAACTGCGTTTTAGCCCGCTAATTGTTCGGCGCTGCTTGCGGGAAGAGAGAGGGGGCAAATAAGAGAGAAATCGTCGAGCCGGAAGAAATTCTCAAAGCGTTAAACGTGATGACGGTCAATTGGAATTTTAATGCTTTTATCGAGGGAAAATAATAACGTTTCCTCTTTCTTTTTTTTTCCCTCGCAATAGATTTAATTTCGTTGTCGCTGCGCTTCGGCAAAAAAAAAAAAATAAAAACGTGTCGACGGTTAGGTATATAACCTGAGGGGGTAAACACTTTGTTTAAAAATCGTTGCGCCCGAGTCGAAAATCGAGGTTGAAAATCGTTTGGTGAAATATTGATTACCGATTAAACCGGGGTAATCCTAACTTGACGCGCGCGAGACTCGACTTTTAGAGGTCGCGGTGAAAAAAAGAAAACGATAAAAGATCGATTTATCAAATTTTCGACGTCAAGGGAGGGAGGGTGCTGGATTTCAGGATCGTTTCGTGCCTTTCGACACTTAAGATTCCACGCGATGACCCCTCCATCAATGTCAAGCTGGAAAAACGGCCGAGCGAGTTAGGGCAGATGATTCGACGTTGAAACGCCGGCTTATAAGGAAGCCGAAAAACACGTCGTGAAATTAATAAATAATCGTCCCCAATTTACCAGGAGCTACAATAGCTCCTTTTTCTCTCTCACTCGTTACAAGCGATTATAAACGAAAATGGCCAAAGGAAATGAGGAAGAAAAGTAACACACACACTCGCGGACAGAGCGCGCTTATTGATACTCGATTTGTCAATAGCAACCATGTTTACTCCCCCCCCCCAGCCCCGACAATTCCCGCTATAGCTTCGCGTTTGTGTGTGCTGGCCGACGGGGCAAAAGGCACAATCGAAGCAGAGATATGATATCGAGAGCGCGCGCTGGGCCAATGGCTTTTTCTTCTCGAGACCGCCTGACTTTGGAACAAAATGTACGCTTGCGAGAGAGTCCATTGGTCGCGTGGGAGAGCCATTGTCGGACGTTTAAATTACCCCCCCCCCTCCGGAGATGCGCTCTGACAAAATGTGGGAGGATCGTAAAAATGAGAGAACGAGCGCACCAAGTGCGTCATGGGTATAACAAAGTCGTTACGTGGTACTCCGATGGTTTGCCAAAATCTGGCAATAATGCCGGGACACAATGACGGGAATAATGGGCCGAAACGAGACGAGGCTGTGTATTACACGAGAAAGAGAGATGCATAATGCGACGTGGACAGCATGGGCGTCGTTTTGATTCGAATTACGTTTGACCCGCTTTTGCCGCGGCGGAGGCTATAAAGGACAAGGATCATTCTGCGATGTAATAAAATAGACAAAAGTTTCCAAAATTGGCCTTTTTTTTATCTCGGTGAAAGGGAGAAAAAAAACACGAGCTGAAGGTTAAGTGAGCGCGGTATTCTTCCTCTAGTGTCCCGACAGCCCTATTTCGTCGCCGCTGCTTTTCATTCGATATATAAAAAAAAAGTTCGCAAATGAAAAGGAGAAAAATCGAAGGCAAATGAATTAGCGTCGAGCTGAAGCGCCCGGAACACCCTTTAACGTTATTTAATATTACATTTTTCCAGTTCGACTGGCATGTTTGTTCCCCCTCTGCACACACCCGCCCAGCGATTCCGGCGCTATTTTCAAAATTATATCGATAAACGGCTCACGCTCGGCCGGAACCTTAACGAATAATCAATAAACCCCTTCGCCCCGCACTCTCTTCTGACAAAATACACCAGCTCTCTTCCTTCCTTTTTAACCTGCCAATAAACCACCATTTCAACCCGGCAATTTAAAAAAAAAAGAAAAAAAATATAACGCGACTCTTAGCATACCGAACTTTTTTCCCCTGGTGTATAAACATCGGGCAAAGCATCGCGAAAGACAAATTTTCGTGGACCGAGCTTTCGCTGCCCATCAAGCTCTCTCTCTCGCTAATGCACCTCGGATATAGCCCCAAATTCCCCGAGCACGCTATGCTCGTCGATCGACCAGCCTCGCCCTCTACGGCCCTTTCTATTGCGAAATCCATAAACACAGCTGGTTTGCCGAGCGCAAGCACAGAGTGAGATATATAGCCACGCAGTGTATACGCGGTGGCCGAGGCAGTACGCACAAGATATCACGTCGCGGCAGCGGTTTATTTTCCCACGCGCGCGCTCCGCTCTACAGAGGGGAGCCGCGAGAGCGGAAAGTGAGCGCGCGCGCGTTGATGGCGTATACTTTGCAGCGAACGAAAATGAAAGCCCATAGAAAGTCACGCCGGGGAATTGGAAAGCAGGGTAAATACAGGGGATAAGGAAGGTACTCCGATGTAGGCCGTGTACGGTCGGCGTGGCCGTTCTTGGAAAATCGAGTTTCCGCAAATACGCGCTCGCTCGTTCTCTGGCTTTCATGAATATGGAAGTCGAGACCCTTTCGGAAGATCCCACGCACGCGACTACAAAGAGGCGCTCTCTCGAGATAATATACCTGCTATTAGTCGCGACGACGCGGTTAAATACGACGAAAAACGAGAGGGGCTCCAAGTCGGGGGATCGATATGATACATGCCCTTCCTGCTCATGGAAATTTCATTTTGCTATTTGCGTTATGAAAGCCCTCGGAGCTTTCGCGCCGCGCGTGAGAGAGAGAGAGCCGAAGATAAAAGGGATACCCCTGGCTTTTTAGCCGTAAGGAGCCGGCTCTTTTGACACGAGCCCGGCCAAAGCGGCAAAAACGGCCGCCGAAAAGCGGAAGCGGCGCGGAATACGCAACTTATGTTGAAACGCGCGCGATACAGGCGGCCGAGAGCAAACGGTTTACGAGAGAGAGAGAGAGAGAGAGAGAGAGAGAGAGAGAGAGCTAAGCGTCCTCTCTTGGGAGCTATTTTCTGCTGCCTTCAAAAGACCTCGGCTGGATAACCTTTGGCCCTCTACCCCGGTCCTCTTTGATGTATTGTAATACCGAAAATTTGATTGCTCTCCCTTGATACACGCGGCTTGTGTCTATCCGTTATATAACGCCCGCACGTCTTTCTTTTCCATCTCTTTCTCCTTTTGTTACACGCGGCGAGATGTATTTCGAGACGTATTGTTCTATTTTCGGGGATATCGCGCGCTAGAGAATTTTGATTCGTGTACGCTCGGCTTTAAGCGCTATTTAACTCTGTTGCCGAAACAAGCAAGTGTGAATTTATTATACACGCGACGGACGCTTCGGCTTAAAACGGAAAATTTTTTAAATCGTCATTCGTCATAACCCAGATTGCGCGAGAGCGGAAGGTTTAAAGAAAAAAAAAGAGAGAACGTCGAATATAGGGATCCGGATGGCCTGTAGCCGAGCCTTTTTGATTGTGTTTTTACGAAACAGCTGTAGCACACGTATATACAACTCGTATAACTCAAGCTCTATTGCCTCGGCTGCAAGCTGTTTTATTCATGAAAATATGGCAAATATAAAAAGCTCGAGCGCGCCGAGTAAACTAAACGCGCCGGATTCATCATTTTTACGATGTAATAGACCGGCGTATTAAATAAACACCCGGCGGAGGGGGGGGATATGGACTTAGCCTGTGTTTGTGTCACGGTATTTTCCCATACCTGTGCATTACGAATTGAAACACAGCCTCGAGACTCTGTGTCGCGATCTAAGAACAACAAAGGGGGGGGAGAAAATAATTAGAAAAAAAAGGGAGAAAAAAATAATACGGGCACAAGTCGGTTCGACAATGCAAGAATATCCGCTTTCTCGCGACTTGTACGAGAGAGACTAGACCGGCATAGTTATCACCGGGAATAATACCCCCGACGACAATTGAAACTCTAAACAATAGAGAAAGGGTGGCAGGGGGGGGAGGCAAGGGGGAGTTAGAGCGGCAATAAGGTAAGGAGCTAAAGTTGAGCCTAACTCGCTATTGTTAGCTCGTAAGGCTCTCTCTCTCTCTCTCTCCGGTGGCGAACAGAGAGCAAAAAAAACACCCTAGTCCAAAGTGCATAACTTAATTCTCGGAAAGGAGCGCGCGCCGCGGCTCTTTGTAAACCAACGGGCTCTCTCTCTCTCTCTCTCTCTCTCTCTCTCTCTCTCTCTTTCGAACTACCCTTACGTGTTACGCGAGCGCCGATCGAAGCCGAGCGAAATGAGCAGTCCCTCATCCTCCCCCTGAGCCTGTAAGTCGAGACTGTGTGTGTGTGCGGGGCAAGCGGCAGATGCGCGGCTTTGTTTACCCGATAGCGCGCGCCAACGTATGGGCTGCTTCCTCTGCACGAGCCTCGATTTGAATGTGTATATGCGAATGAGCGAGAGAGGGGAAAGCTTTCTGGATTAGGAAGTAACGATTCCTTTCTCGAAAGAGAGAGAGCGAGAGAGAGGAATCTGCAAACGACGGCTCGGACAGGCGCATGTCGATATTTCGTCGGGATACGCTTTACGACCTATAGGCATTTCTTTATTTCTCTCTTGTCGAGCTGGCCGTGCATCCGCCCGATTTTCATGTTCCCCCCCTTTCCCCTCGTAAATAACGAGAGAGAGAGAGAGAGAGAGAGAGAGAGAGTATTCCGAATGGGATTTCGCGGGGCATCTGGTGCATCGAAAATTCTCAAAGGATTTATATAAAGCTTTTTTGATACGATCCGAGAGCTATATGAACACTGGACGCGCGGGATAAACGTATAAGGAGATGTACATATGGGTCAAGTAGTAGCGCGCGAGTTTAGTCGGACGTGATATTCGAGCTTTCGGCATTGCGACTCTTCGAGCTCGCTTATACCTTTCATTTTTCCAGTCGTAAGGCTTGATCGACTGATAGATAAGGCTGGAATCGTAACTATCACTCTCCCTCTTTCTCTATCAAGGGAACAAGTATAGCAAGCGAGTGACAAGGCTCAAGGCGTAAAACGTAAGCCTGTTATTAAGTGTTATCCGTGAATAATAGAATTATTTCGCGCGCTACGGCCGTTTGTGTTTTGAATTTTCTTTTTCTTCAGTTTAATAACAGAGTTCTATATATGGAACAGGTTATAATGGTCGGCGGTAAGGTTTCGCGATGCTATTATAAGTTGCTCGTGGGGGGGGGGAGGGCTTTGGATATAACATACACACACGCAGCTGTTGAAAATAACTGTATTACTTGATCCACTATTTAGAAAATCCGTTTTAAGCGTGTTTCTCTACATATCCTCGTGTGAACAGCGATAAAAGCGACATTTACATCTATATGTATCGTTTGATTTAACACACATTGAACAATTAAAAGGATTTTTTCAAAAATATTTTGTTTTACAACGGCCAAGACTACATCGAGGGTGAATTTTTCTTTGGGTTCGCAGGTTCGGCCATCGAGAAGCTGTGCGAGTGCGCGATCGAGGAGAGCCTGACTGACCGCGAGGCCGTGGTGAGGGCGGCAAAGTGCCTGCTGGGAGCGGTCACCCGGGTACTGCTGCTGGCCGATATAACGGTGGTCAAGCAGCTGCTCATGGCTAAGGACAAGGTGGCGAGGAGTCTCGGCCGGCTCGAGAGCGTCTCCAACTTCACCGAGTTCGTCAAGGCCTTCAGCCAGTTCGGCGCGGAGATGGTCGAGCTCGCGCACATGACGGGCGACCGACAGGTGAGAGAGCGATTGCTCCATAGTGTCTCTCCTCTCTCTGCGAGGCTTTTGTGTCCCGCTCGAGAGAGAGATAAAAGGAGGAATTGTTGGCGTTGGCATTGTGTCGCGCTCGTTGACAGACAGCGGAGAGAGATTGCGTCGAGAGGGTTTCGGGGATTAATTGTTTAGGGAGATTTTGTTAGGCTGCCCAGATGTAAGAGCGATGTCTCTGTGTGCGTTTCGGGAAATTATTTGCTTTCTTTTTTATTCGGGGTTTTTCCGTTTGCTTATTCCTGGCTTTTCGATCCCGAAAGCTACGCTTTTTTTTGGGGGGGGGGGGAAGAATTTGAATTTGAGTATCGTTACACGACGGATAAAGAGCTTGTCGTACGATAATAAAATTTATTAGGAATCGTCAGAGCGAAATATATTTATAAAACGGTAATTCCGTCTTTCTTTCTTTTTCGTTCGCGCACGGCGTACGTTTTCTTCATTCCGCTAATTAACTTGATTAATAATAAAATTGACCTTTCGCCATGAAAGCGAGACACTTCGATCCGAATGCAAATTGAATATCTCAATCTTCGTAATTAAAAGTGATTCGCGCGCAAAAGGCTTCTTTAAAAAGAAAAGAAGACACACGGCAACCGACGACCAGTGTTACCCTTGACTATGGCTCTAATGACTTCTCTCTATCCCTCTTTCTTTTTTCAAGAGCGCATGAGCTCCGGGTTCCAATAAAACTGCGCAGTTTTTTTAATTACACGGTATCGGCTTTATTGAATAAAAAGAACCAAGTGCTACGATTTCTTTTTGCCCGCGACGAGAAATCTCTAAATTGTAAATAAAAAACGAAGAGAAATCCGCTTGGGTTCTTTTTTTTGTGTAAGCGCTAGGACCAAGCGCAGTCGTTAATTAAAATATATTAAAAACTTTAACCGTAAAAGACTTGGACGGAAATTAATTTGTATTTTCGATTGCCCAGGCACAAAATTCGTACGCGCGGGGAGGGCAAGACTTGGATTTCTTCACGAACTTTCGCTCGTTCCTCATTTATACAAAACAAATTAATTCTATAAATACGCTTTTAAAAACGAAACTAGGTCGAGCTTGAAAAAAAAAAGAAAACAAATAAAGAAAGAAACATCTGAATTGTTAAACAGACGAATAATTGAAAACGATATGCTCTCTCTCTCCAAAAACGCCGTGTCAAGCGCATCGAAATCGATGAACAGCCATTTATTTAAACAACCCCCCTCCCCGGATTTCGACAGAACGACCTGAAGGACGAGAGGCGGCGCGCTCAGATGGCCGCGGCTCGCCAGGTGCTGGAGCGGAGCACGATGATGCTGCTGACGTCGAGCAAGGCCTGCCTGAGGCATCCGGAGTGTCCCTCGGCGAAAGAGAACCGCGACACGGTATTCTGCCAGATGCGCCGAGCGATGGATCTCATTCATTACGTCGTCAAGGACGGCGTGCTCGACTGCAGCGAGTCCACCTACTCCAACTCACAGGTGAAGATAGCCCCCGACACCCTCTACTCCGTATACTCGACGGTTATTGATGCAGCCACTCTCTCCGGCGACGGAACTGCCCTCCTCTTCCCCTCCTCTCGCCAGGCTTGATTGATCTCGCCGCGGGGAGAAGTTTGTTCCGCGACCCCTCTTCTACTCGACTTTCCTCTTGCGGTTAATCTTGGAGCGCTGGCTCTTTCTTTCTCCCTTATTTTTTTTTCTTTATCTTCAGCTATACGCGCTGTTCGTCCCTCTCTTATCCCAAGGTCCTTGGATAACCTGAATTATTCGATTCTTGAACTTTGACCTTGACTTTATCCTTGATCCACGAATGTAATTTATATCGATAAAATAATGTATTTCTTTCGAACGCACATCGCAGAGCCCACAGCAGGAGGACTGGGACAGCAGTACGGTATTCGCCGCGCTCAAGCAGTTCGAGCGGCTGGTCGAGTCGACGCGACTGACCCTCCTGAGCGCGGGCTGCCGCGAGACCCTCACCTCGGCGCTGGACGTCGTGGTCGAGCGCACCCAGGATTTCACCGACAGCGCTTACACGAGCCACGAGCATCGGGAGAACATATTGCTGCTCTGCGATCGGGCCAAGCTCGAGCTCAATACCCTGTTGCGCGTTGGTAACAGCATGGTGAGTTAGAGTCGGGAAATCGGAGAGCGCACGGTCACGGAAACGAGAGATATTTTTTATTTGTTTTTTTTTCCTTTTTGCCAGAGTTGCGTGCTTTTGTTTTACTCTTTGTTTCAATAGCGTTGCGCAAAGTTTCGATTTCCGCTGTGTTCAGCGATGAACGTTTACGTTTGTTTAAAAATAAAAACGAGAGAAAAGAAAGTTTCTTTCCAACTAAAATTCTATATTCCGCCTGAATATAGAATTTCGACGCGAGCGCGGCATCGGGTTCGCCGAGCTCGGAGTTGGACCAGGCGATCCTCGGTGTACTGCGGGCGACGCGCGACCTCCGCCAGCAGCTCTGCCAAACGGCTATGGAGCAAGCTAACGATCTTGGCCAGGTGACGAAGGCCGGCCAAGAATTGGTCTCGACGATCCGGAGTCTCGCCCTCGTGAGCGACGTCGACCGATTGCAGGAGAGCAGCGATCGATTCCACGAGTACATCGATCACATATTGGAGGTGAGCTTTTTTTAGTGAGACAAAACGTATAATACGACATCGCAGGAGACGCATTTCTCCATCCAGAGATGTCCTTTGGGGGGAGGCCGAGCTGGTTACGTAAATTTTACAGTAAAGACGACGCGGCTAACGTCTAGCGGTATTGCACAATAGTCAGAGCGTTTCGTAATCCTAATTTATTCGGATTTGAAAATGGAAATGCGATGAAAATCGGTTATACAGTCTCTCTCTATCTCGTTTTGTTATACCGCACATTCAAATTGGCTTTGGAATAGCTGAACGTTCGCGTTTTTTTATACAGAAGCAAATTGGATCTGAAAAATATATAAAAATTGATTATCGACGCTTACAACTGAATGACGCTCGAATTTTCAATGTGCCGACAATGAAACGTCAATTATTTGCAGGTCTGCAAACTACTGAGACACGTGGCACTTTCGGAATCGCTTCAAGTCTCGGCCAAGTTTACGGAAATCAATTTACGAATTTACGGGCCCCAAGTAGTTACAGCGGCGTACACGCTGGCGAGGCATCCAACTAGTAAAATTGCCAAGGAGAATCTCGAAGGTAAACACGCATGTGCTTAATAATAAACCTGTCATTACTGTGATTGCTTGGAAGATGGGAAAGCCATCGTTTGGCTTGAATTAAAAGCCTTCAATTATCAACCGAACGCAACTTTCATCTTTTTTTTTCTCTTAAGCCCAATCGATATTAATGTTTTATGAACCTTCCAGTATTCGCCGACATGTGGCAGTGGCTAATGTCGGACGTGACGACCGTAGCGAAAGACGTCCTCGAACTGAGCCAAAGCCGACCGGAGAAGCAAGGCTACATGTCCCTCCCGCGGCCTGGCGTACGTAATTCCCTCCGCTCTTAAATAAAAGAACATACGTTTAAGCTGCTTGTTCTTTAAAAAAAAAAAAAATTAAAAAAATTTAAAACGCTTACAGAAGCACGGCACAACGAGCAAGCCTCTAAAACCCGTGAGATTAGACAGCGAGGAGCAGGCGAAAATAGCGAAAGCCGGGCTCGAGATGAAGCGCATCACCTCGGAAATGGACGCCGAGACGGAGAAGTGGCAGGAGAACGGGAGCCAAGTCGAGGAGAACAACGACATCGTTAAACGAGCGAAAAACATGTCGTCCATGGCGTTCTCCATGTATCAGTTCACTCGGGGCGAGGGCGCCCTCAAGACCACCCAGGACCTCTTCACCCAAGCTGAGTATTTCGCCGAGGAGGCCAACAGATTGTACAAAGTTGTGAGACAATTCAGCTACCAGGTAAGCCTACCCGATTGCCAATCTGCTAGTCTAATAACTGGAATTGTTCTGAATCATCTTACGATTGTTCTCTCTATCTCTCTATCTCTCTATCTCTATCTATCTATACCATTGTTTACGAATTCTGTATAATGGACTTGAATCCAAGTACTCGTGCTATTTAAGTAAACTTCCTTAAGTTGACACACGTTGGTTGAAAGTAACAAATTTTTATTCTCTCACACGATTTTCTTTTTTTTTTTCTTCTTTTTTTTTATTCCCCTGTTGTCCTCACCTCTATTATATCACCTTATTTATTATACATCATAATTATTTTTGTAATATATATTATATCTTGCGCACAAGCTACATCCAACTGTTTGACTCTCTTTTTTTGTAATTTCTTCTCTCCTCTTTCTCTCTCTCTCTTCTGCTCAACTCACGCTGGCGCAATGAACAATGTGTATAACGTAATTTGGTATTTGAACTTTGGCACACATCAAAGAGCACGTATTTTTATACTAATAGCTTCTGTAAAAAGCACTTGATTACTACTAACTACTAACGAAACTACTAGTACCGTATATAACCACGAGCTTTTAACTAACTGTAATTGGATGAAGCTCATGCGCAATTTGGACTTAGCCATTAGACACGTTGAAATTAACATGTTTGCTGCCCTTACGAACATCCCCTAGCTAGGCTAATAATTATCTATACGTATATAGCTGAATTCCAATAAGTTTAAGCCACTTCGATCTGTATTTCTTTATCTCTCTATTTCTTCCTCTCATGTTAAAAAAAAACTGTTTATTTCGAGAGATATAAATGCTAACCTGTAAATTTATATTATAAAACGCCTTTTCGATTGACCCTCGCTCTTGAATGCCTCCATCCAGGTAACTTTTTCTATCTTTACTTTAGACCCGTTGGTTGTTTTATTATTATTATTATTATTTTTTATTTCTCGTTGTAAATGTCACATTTCGCCTGTAAAATTTACATTTTTTTTCTATGTCTATCTTCAAAGCCATCATTCACTTCATTTAGCCAATTATAATTTATTATCTGTCTGTTATTAATTATAAGTTTAACATTATATTTCTCTATCAATGAATTTTCACGGTGTATTTGAACGAGAATATTTATGGATATTAAGGATAAAGCTCAGCAAGTAGTTTGTAGCGATTTATCGATAGACGTTAAATTGTAAAAGAATAAAAAAACGAAACTGAAAAAGTAACGACCAACTGGAAAAACATAAGAGCCTTATCCTATATTAATCGAGAAACCGCGAATATTACTGAGAGCTGAAAATATCGATTAATTTAAAAATTAAAACTGATGATATAAATATACGCCTATGTATGCACTCCAAGCATAAAACGTACGTTTTATTTTCCATGAATTATAAAAAAAAAAAACAAAAAAAAATCAAAATATTTTCTGTGTACGATAGCAAGGTGTGTTTTAGATGCTACGGGAATGCTTCCGTCTGTGGACGACGTCTATGTGCATTGTGGTTCCCTTCCTTCCACTCTATGGGGCATGACTATGATATGTCCCCAAGTTTTTGCTGGCTTCTGAAAAAAAATACGCTCTTGCTTCGTAATCGCATTTCTCTTTTATTTTCTGGCGTTTATCAATTTACTCTCTTTTTTTTCATTGTCATTTATATATCACTATATTTGAGCAAAATTTTTAATGCACGTCTGCGCGCGATACATATGGTGCCGACACACGCACGATATGATTTAAATGTATAAATTTAATTTATTACATATATCTCACGTTATGTTTCACGAAGCTGGCAAAAGCAATAAGGTCTGTACTTAATCACTGTTCACTCTCACATGAATCACTCTATGACTTTCTGTCTATCTTGATTAAATACTATCTATTTATTTTCAACTTATATATATATAAAACATCTGCATTGTGTTTGATCTAGGATCTACTTAGATGAATATACATATACATCGTTTACGCGTATGCAGATGGACACTTGGACGCGATCCGGTTATCCCTCCAAATTGATAGCGACACTGTTTAAAGAACGACTCCGACTCCAAGTCATCTGCATACGCGTACTTAGTTTACCGAACAGTTATTTAGACTACCGTAGCGTTTTTACCTATATACAAATATTCAAAGTTTTTTCTACAATTGCAATACAATTAAGACAATATCGTGGAACAAACGCATATATTATACAAGCTTTTTGGAGATCAAAACGTAAATGCATCGTATCAGAACGTTATATATCCAAAGACACGAATTCAAAACGAATAACATCTCCGAGCTTGGACGACAATGCGTTTGTTCAACGTGATGGCCGATCCTTCAATTTTATATGACACTTGTCGTGTGTGGGTGCGCAGGTACCGGGTGGGCCACACAAAAAAGAACTCCTGGAGAATTTGGACCGCGTGCCGACGTACGTCCAGCAGCTGCAGTTCACCGTTAAGAATCCGACGGTCGGCAAGGCCGCGACCTTCGTCAAAGTCGACAATGTCATTCAAGAGACGAAGAACCTGATGAACGTTATATCGAAGGTCGTCACGACGTGCTTCGTCTGCGCCACAAAGGTGAGTGCCGCGGAGCCTCGAGCCGGCGATCATGTACTGCACACAGAGACGCTAATGTCGATGGTAGACGTAGATGGTACTCGTGATGAACGTTCCATGTAGTGACTGGATATTGTATGCATTATATACACGCGCGAAAGACGAACGTGCTGTCGACGTTTCATGTTATCTCCTTTTTTTTTTCTATTTCTTAATCGTATCTATATGGACTACGTACGCTGAGAGACCGGTGACTTGGACGACTACTCGGCAGATTCTGGAGTATACTGGTAGACCTTTAGACATGACATTATGGACGTTATACTTTTCATAATAATTAAGAGTCGCTCGAATTTTTATGTCGTACGTATGCGTGTGTGAGTGCGTCTGTACGTGTGGCTGTTGGGGGACAGATTACGATTGATACACGAACACACATCAGCAACAGGTTGGACGACTTGTACAGAGCAGAGATGACAACGGCAACGGCAAACGATCTCATACGACTTTGCGACTTTGGCTAATTGTCGCTAAAATCATAAATTGCTAATCTATGTGTTTATTGTAGGACTACACACCTTGTCATTAGATTGTCGCATATCAATATTGACATAAGTGTCTATATATATCACAATCACACAAGCACACGTCTACGTAATTCGTCGTACGTTTTTATCTGTTCTGTTCTCTGGCTCTCTCTCTGTCTCTGTCACTTTCTCTCTCGCACTCTTCTCTGCACCAATACGCTCTATACACCGCACCCGGCACGACCATCACCACAACAGCACAATGTCAGCATGCCGCAGTACATGGAGCTCAGCCCGGTAACGGTGCCCGGCCAGGGCGAAGAGGATTGCCTATACCCGATAAGCCCCCAAATGCTGCCGAACGCGGCCCCCTACGTGCAGCCTCATCCCCTTACACTGGCACAATTGTACACGATAATGCGACCGGCAGCTCCGTCGCCAGGGCCGACGCTCACGATGCTCCACGACTTTTTGGAAAGGCTGAGCCGTGATCCGACAAAGACACCCACAATCCAGCACCACTACTTTGATAACGTACCGCCACTAGCTCGGGACATCTCCTCGCGACTATTTCCAGCGTCGTCTGGGACGTCAGCTGGCAGCTCATCAGCAGGCCAGCAGCAGCAGCAGCTATCACGCACTGGGCAGGATCAGTCGCAGCTGCGACCGGGCCCATATCGGCTGAAACACTCGAGCGTACCGAGATGACGATTGGCCGCTCTGAGCCGACGACATTGTCACTGCTATCCACAGCATGCACCTCTGTCTCTTCTATTCGTTCTCTTGCACAGGTTCGCCTCACACTCTATCCCCTCTCTTTTCTTTCCTCCGCTTAATGACGCCTCTCCCCCCCCCCCACCTACTCCTCTTCCCTGAGTGTTTTTTTATATCAACCGATTGATTCCTCCTCTCTTCGCTTTCGACACCACCTTCCCCCTTGCAATTAATGACTCCTCTTTTTCAAAGCGCAATTTTTTGGGACACAGGTGGAACAACGACTTTTTGATGTTTCCCCTGACGGCTTCTTTTGGAGTAGTAATGTACCAAAGTTTAGGTAATTTTAGAAGTTTCAGCTCGATTTTTTCTCTCCACAGATTTTTGCGTTTTCAAGCGTGTGCCTGTGTACGTGTATGGTAATATGTGTCTGCGCGTATGCGTGTGTTTTTTTTCAGCTTCTACTAATAGATTGTACTAATTGTGTAATAGCGCTAATTTTCGTGTGTGTAACACGTATTATTGATTAACATTTCAGCGACTGCAATACGACGTTGATTTAAAAAAAAAAGGTTTGTCTCGATAATATCAGATATGCACAACTCTTTTATTTCATAATTATTATTCGTTGCACTTATTTTGAAAATTGATATTGTCGAGAAGAGTGGATATAAGTTTTAAGGATAAGGTAGTATAAATAACCTGATTGTATTTATTTAAATTATTTTATAATTTTTTTTCCATTGCCACTTTTGTGATTTTATATAGTTTTTAAGAAATATAATACGATTTGATTATCTTTTTTTACTCTAATGCATTTCTAAAAATTGTGAATTAATCGAAATAAGAAAACAAAATGCTCAACTTATCTTGGGACAACGCGTAATTTTACATTATTACAATTCCATTGGCTTTATAACAGTATATTTTTAACCAAATTTTTGTACTACAATTATTAACAACCGATTGGCATACTGTAAAAATTAGCTCAAAAGGTAGTACTTGTGCTATATCTTTGATTTGTCCCTCGAGTCCATCACTAATGAAATAACACAATTGCCATTAAAAAATAAAAGAAAAAAACGCAAACATAAAACTGAGAGCAAGTCCCCCTCTGATCTCTCACCCGCGCTAGAAATAAGCAAAATCGCTGGTATACCAAACCAGTTGACCCCCCCCCCCTTTTCTCCTGCCCCCCATCCCCATCTAAATGAAAAGAAGGCATCAACTAATCGGCGCCCGTTTCGCGGCTGCGCCATTTCTGCTTCGTCTTTTTCAGTACAACCTGGATTTCCGAGGTCTGTCGGCGCGCGGGGCCGGCGGCTCGCCGTACCGGGGCGGAGACGGTGCGGGTGCCGACGGCGACGGGAGCGGCGCAGGTGGCGACGGCAGCAAGACGGGCTCCGCCCCAGGCAGCGACCCGTCTGTCTGACAGTTCGGGATGGCCCGACGGGCCAAGGGGGACGCTCGCCGCACGCGGGTTTCCTTTTTACTTTTCTAATCGGGCTCTCTCCCGACACGGAGCCGCTTCGCCGGGGCCCGCGGCTTCCTCCCTCCGCCGTGCGCAAAGCTGCTCTCCTCCTGCGAGAGGAGCGCCGGCGGAGAAGAGCCGCGAGCCCCGCCCAGCGGCGACCAAGAGCCCGGAGACCTGGGTGCGGCAGCAGGGCGGTCAGGGACGTACTTTGTGGCAACGACGAGGCTCAAGCGGGCCCCCATCCGACTGGGACCGCTCTCGGGACGCCCTGTGTTCTCTCGAAGGAGATGCAGACCGGGCCTCCCGATCCGCGTAGCGCGCCTGCGAGTCTCTCGCCCTCGTGCCTCCGGACGTTCGGCTGTAAACGAGGCTGCGAGTACACCGCGAAAACGGCGAGGTCGATGACGAGCTTGCGCTCGATTATTATTGCTACCAAGGCTGGAGCTACCGCCAGGCTGTTGCCTGCGATTTACGCGGGATTGTTGCGTTTCTACAATTGCAACGCGTTGAGTCTCGGTTTCGGAGTCTTAGAGAAGAAAAGCCTCTTGGTAGCTATATGCGAGCGTTCGTCAACGACGTCGCCGTTCTTCGAATGATCGAGCTTCTGCCGCGCGACAAAGTCTGAAAATTTGTAAATACAAGCGAGATAATGAGAGACGAGATCGATATATATATATATATATATAGTTTACAAACGTTTTTTCTACACATTCGATGGGACATAGCCGTGTATAAACGTATACGTAAATATGTGGGAGCGTGTGTGTCAGGATGGATGTGAGCGTATGTGTGGATGAACGTGTACGCGGCCAAGCGGCGCCTTAACTATGCTCTATATATATATAAATGAATTATTCGTCGGGGATGAAAAAATCTATATAT
>JAPYYQ010001314.1:0-10281 GCA_030522585.1 Anagyrus pseudococci
ATTTTTCGTAAGGGCGTGCGTGAGACGCGATTTCAAGCACGCGAGCGATGAGCGAGCGTGCGTGAAATCGCGCCTCACGCACGCCGTTACGAAAAAGTTATTGTGCTGTAAAAACTTATTTACGAACGTGCGTCAATTTCAAAGAATTCGTGTATTAAAATAATAATAACAATAGTAATGTTAATAATAATAATAATGAACGTGTACAAAAAGTTTGACAATACTCATTGTAATGTTTATTCGAAAGTTTTAAAAGTAGCTCTACGTTGTTGTGCTCCATGATTAACGGTTTGCGTATACCCGTATTTTAACTTTTAATATCTGCTATATTTCTCGAGAGCGTTATACTTTTAAAATGGACTTAGAATTCAATTTAACAAAGTAATGCAAACGGTATGATAATATTGTTACATTAGAGAACAGTCATGAAATTTAGAATTTTTTATTTTTTGTTTATTATTAACGCAAACTCGTTTGATATCTTCTGTAGAATATTATGTATAATACTTTCGGTTCAGAATAACATTAAAGAAACAATCTTCGTTGTTGAAGGGGCCTTTTTTGATCAATAAAAATTATTTTTCGTAACTTTCACGCATTTGCGAATAGGCAAAGCAAGCGTGTCGCATGAAAATCCAATCAGTCATAATAAAATACGAATTTTATAAATTATTCCGTTGCGTGGGCATCGCACGGCCCGAAGGCATGTGACTTATGGGCGAAGAAAGAAAGAGTAGACCCAATGACGTTTGCGCTCGTCAGAGCCTCGCTTCCGCGGCAACTTTTATTTACGCGGAGACAACACATTAAAAAACCATCAGTTATTCAGCCTAGTTTAAATCGGATGCTTTCTCATTCAGGCGCGTTATACCCTTGACAAATTTATGATTTACGTAATCATCGATAAAGCGAAGGACGATGTATATACGTTGGAAAAAAGAAAATAAGTGAATAAAGACGTCGGAAAGATGCAGAATCGCCATCAGTCAGGCGAGCAAAGCAAAGGAGGGAAAATTTTTGAGAGATGAGGCGCCGGAAAAGAGGGGCGTAGAGAGTACACACAGAGCGGTGTGAGGAGAGGATGAGCGCGCGTAAGAAAGCCAAGGTTACGAAGGGAGAGCGGACAAAAAGGAGAGGCTAATGCGCGGAAACTCTTCATGCACTCCCTGCTAAGTGTGGGAATTTAATTAAGACAGTAAAGGCCAGGCCGAGTGCGCGATAAATTTTCCGCCTACTCTGCGGCCGAGGATGAGAGGAGTTAGAGCGCCAGCTTGGCTTTTCCCTAGTCTCCCCCCCTTACCCTACCACTGCCGCGCGCTTCTCTTCTCCGCAGCGCACGGTCTGCAGCTTTTGCGGCCGCGCCGGAGAATTTTAATAATTTTTGAAGTGCTATACCGGAAACTTGATTACAACTTTCGTGGAGTAGGGGGGGGGGGGAGAGAGGGCGGGAAATAAACAGTAAAAAAGCCAAGGAAATTCGACTTTCAAGACTTGTAATTTCTCAGCGGAGTTAAAGCTACGGAGTCCGCGAGTGTCGAGGATGCAATAAAAGAGCTTTTAATTTGCGAGCGGCATTAAATAAAGGCTAATTAAAAATTGAAACTACTCGTGCGCGATAAGAAAATATCGTCATTCTTACGATTTTTTGTGATTTAATAATGTTAAAGCAAATCCAATAAAATTGACCGATTTTGTTTTCAAGCTCTTCTATTTAACTTGATAAGTTATAATAGGGACTACAGAAGTGGGTGTAAAATTTTTTTGAAAGCACAACAATCCGGTAACTGCGTGATTTTCCTTTCTCTTTCGAGCCGGGTCTATCAGGAAAAAAAAAAGTAGAAGGAACCTCATCGGCAAAGCCTGCGTTATATGTTCGTCGTCAACTACAAGGACGCCGACAACTGGGGCGTTGAATAAACGCGCGAAAATAAAAGAGCGGCGCGTGAACCACATAGTTCGGCTCTGTGGAACAAGAGGCTATTTCGTTTTTCAAGCTTTGAAGCGCCGATTTCGTTACCTATTTTTTCCTCGACTCTTTTTTTTTTTGATCCTTTGAACTTTTTGCTTTGTTCTTTTAATTTGTAACGTACGTCGGTCGTGAGATGCCGTGGAAAAATAACTCGCTTTGACGGATTAATTGTATATGCGCCCATTTTTACAAGTTAATTGCAACATGTGAAATATTGAAAATTCGCAGCTGTACTTTTTGATCTGCGAGTTTAGTAATAGTATTACTTTTTTTATAAAATTATCCCCCGGTGAAATTTCTTGGGGAAACTGAATTTGGTTGGCTGGCTTTATGAATGACGCTACTTCTGTAGCCTTTCAAAAAACCGTTGAGGCGCATAAAAAGCAGCGCACTCAAAGAACGATATCCTCGCTACTTTTTTTCAGCTTGAAGAGGCGGCTGCTGGATAGGAAATTTTTCACGCAAAAACTGGATTATTTCATTTTACGTTAAGATTACCTGACTTACATTTACACTTTATCTAATAAATCTTTTTCTCAGTCTTTTTTAATCGCTTAATTAGGTATATACATTTTATGTTTTAAAAAACTGAAGCATTTTTCATTGGCAAAAAGATCTTCAATTTTTGTCTTTTTATGAAATAAGGTATCAAGTTCAGATCGTATATTACTCGGAAGAAAGTGTATTAATTTAATTTTCTGGAAGATCTCTTAGCTGTACATTTTTTCACGTAAGAATGTAAGCAAATCAAGATAATACCAAATGGTTCACGAGTTGAACCTTTCTTTTCAATACCACAATAATATGGATTAGCTTAAGCTTTTTAAAGTTCAGGATATTTCATAATTAGGATTATCGATTTACCTACTAATCCAAATTGTTTTCAATGATTGTACATAGAAGTTATTTGCACGATCGGCATCTAGATAAGTGAATTTTAATAATTTTAATAAGTTAATTTTTTATTAGGTATAATAGCTTCATGATATTAATCTTGTGATATTAATAAGTAATTTATGAGCATATGACGTCAGCTGGTTTCATCAATGATTTAGAGTTATGATCAATAAGTGGTGAATCTTGAATGAGTTAAAATACTCGAAATAGCAATAATTTCACATGTTTACAACTGCATGCTAAAATTAAAAAAAAATAGATTTTACTTTATCTCTGCTGCAATTTATATTTATATATTTTTGATTCTACTTGTGTTATACTAAGCTGATATAAAAAACTGAGTAATTTCACTCTATCGTTTTCATATTTTTATCAGATATATTAATGCAGGATATGTCAACGAACGATTATAAGATGCATTCTAAAAGCATAAAGAGTTAAACCACAGTTCAAACGCGTCATTCGTTGAAGCAACCGTGTCATCCTAAATACCATTTAAATAAAGAAATAAATTTGAAATATTTTTAACGCGTGAACCGAGATATTCTTTTTACAAGTGCATAACATTAAAGGAAAGACTTTTTTTTAGGTTTCCTAGACTAAAAACATGGTAATATCGAATAAACTGTATTTATCAATAACAGTTGTAAGTATTTTATTAAGTGGTGTGCAGTGTAAGCACTCAAAATTCGAATTTAAAAGGTTCGAAGATCAGCCTTTCGAAAAGTGTCGATCTGAGGGATTTATCGTAAGTCTCGTTTAGTTGTTAAGAATTATTGAAAGTTAAGAAAATATTTTTCAAGACTTTATTTTTTTATCAGTGTTCCAAAAATAACCAATGTTGTGAATCTTTAATATGCAATCCATGGAATCTCAGGTGTACTAAACGTCCCAACGGCTTACCTTCAGATTTATCATGTAGACCTAAAAATGCTCTTGTAAGATAAATTTGAGATAATGAAAACTAATTTAATTTTTTTTGTCAATGATAAATATTTTTATATTATGTAGTGTGTGAAAGATGGACAATGTTGTGGATCATTAATTTGTAATCCATGGAATTTACGTTGTACAAAAAGACCATATAATTTACCACCATGGTTGCCATGTAAACCCAATGGTGCAATTGTAAGATATTGAAAATTTTAAATTACAAAAAAAACTAATGCTTGTTAAAGAAAAGTAAATATATTATTAATTTTTGTTAATAATACAGTAGATCCGTTAATTTTCGTTGTAAATACAAATATAGAAAAAAAATGATTCCATCTATTATGACGTACAATTGTTTATTTGTAGTGTTTAAAGGACAGTCAATGTTGTAGTTATCTTATATGTAATCCGTGGAAACTTCGATGTACGAAACGTCCAGGAAATTTACCTCCAGGTCATTCTTGTAAACCTCCAGGTGCTCTCGTAAGTTATTATAAATATGCGCGTGTGCGAGTGTATAGTAATATTAAAAATATACATATGTTACAGTGTACAAAAGATAATCAATGCTGTGGATCATTTATTTGTAATCCATGGAAACTTCGTTGCACTAAAAGACCAGGAAATTTACCACCAGAAATATCCTGCAAACCGCCCGGTGCCGTTGTAAGTATTATAAAAATAATTTTAAATCATTTCGTACAAATTTTTAATTTAATTTAATAATTCTAGTGTGTGAAATCGGAAGATTGTTGCAAACCTTTCATTTGTGAGCCATGGTCAAATCGGTGTAAGAAACCACGAATTACTACTTCTTTACCACCTAGTTCAACTTTAAGTCAAGAAATAACTTTACCAACTACGCAACAAACGACAGATTCGGGGTCAAGTGAAATTTTACCTACTTCTACGACTGAAATATCAAGTACTTTTCAGTCTAGTTCATCTGTGATATCAAGCACCCGTCCATCAAACGAAGCAACATCTAGCATAGAAAATACAGAAGGAATTTCTACTTCAGAATCCAATGAAAATACTACTGTCACCGAATCTACGGAAGAAACGGCAACTACTGAACTGGGCAATGATAGTAGTACAATATCTAGCGAGGAAACAATCACAGCTTCATCAAATAATGAAACAGCTGTTACAGATAATACAGAAACTGTCGAAATAACAACAGTAGAATCGAGCGTAGAAGCAACTTTTAGCACCGATAACACAGAAAAAACATCTACATCAGAATCAAGCGATAAAACAACGGCAGTAATTGACGAAACGACACAAACAAACACTTTTTCAACTTTTTCCACTACAATTTCATATATCGTTACCGACGAATGGTAGGAACAATTATTAGCAAATTATTAGACTGGAATAGAAATTTAATACAGAATAATATGTTTATGAAGGGATTGAATGATTAAGTTTGAAGTTTACTATTTAATGAGACATTGTGTGCAATTTCTTCAATAAACTATTTAAATATTTAAGCCATTACCACATCTTGTTATAACATTAACTAATTTGAACAAAATTACTTCATCAGCACAATAGGGACTAGTTATAGTTGGTGTAATATTTAATGTATAAAATATTATATCATAATTCATTTTGTGTTTCTTCTACATTTGTAATATTAAAAATACATACAAAAACTGTTAAATGATGTATTTTTTTTACTTATTCAACTGTGAAAAAAAATGTAAATTAAAATAAGTTTGGTGAGAAGCGTTTTGCAAGAACGCGAATTTTTGGTTAATCACGTCAGACTTCAATAGATATCGATTTCGAAAACTACTGCGTACCTACAATGATAATGTATCATTTTCAAAATTTTAATAACAACTTGGTACTTAATGATCCAATATCGTATTTCATTAAAAGCATTTTAATTCACAACTAAAAATTTATTATACTTATCAGGAAAAGGAGCAGAAAAGGGCTTACATGTAACAATAGCAAATATCATGACTTTAGCCAAACCTTAAAGTATTGTTTAAAGTTTTGTATGCGCATAACAGCATCGTTAAAATTATTACAAAATAAAAAAGATAGTTTTTGAATTTCGTGATTTTTACGCTTTTGCTTTTATCAATGCATAATTATGTAAATTAAACACACTGCTTTATGTACAGTTAACGTCTTTTAACATTTACAATTAAAGTTGATATATGAGTATGACAAGATGGATTTTTAGAAAACCTGGCATCAATACTAAGAATATTCTTTATCTTATTTTTTATCATTGCGTATAAAAGGTTTAATTTAGCATGATTGCAGGTAGAATAAAAAGCCCAAATAAATGTGAATCGTTTCATATTCGATTTCAAACATTAACGGAACACAATTTCACTAACGTAGAACTTTTTCGTACTTTGGCTAAAATTCGTAATGAAGTAATGTTGAGTTTATATTACACGCATTATTTATTACGATAAAATTTTTTTAAATAATTTAATTTTTGTTTATTAGTTTTGCTTAATTAGAGTGTACATTTCAGTTGAAATAAACAGCGAAAATGTGGAAAGTAATATTTTGCTTTTACGTTGCTGTAATTGGCTTTACTTTTGGATGGAACGACTTTAGTGGAAAATCAGGTTGCAATCCTTCCACTAATCTTTGCTCACACAGGCCGAATGGAGGTTGCAAGCCTTTTTTTGCCTCAGTAAGAATTTTTATAAAAATTAACCTGTTGAATAATGGATTTGCCCATTTATGCATTCTGATATATATCTTAAATTGCTTTTAATGCAAGGTTTATTGTCACAGTGTAATCAAGATACAGATTGCTGTGGAACTTATTCTTGTAGTCCTTCGATAAAACGTTGTACGTCACAACCAAGATGTAAACCATACGGTCATCGTGTAAGTAGTTAAAATATCCATATTGCAAATACAATTTGTGGAATGCTACTCTTTATATTAATGAACTAGTATACAAAAATTGTTTATGCTGTGATATTTCTTTGCAGTGCTATAAAAACAAAGAATGCTGTAAAACTCTTATTTGTAATACTCAATACGACCGTTGTACGCCTTGTACGCCCAAAGGTAGACAAGTAAGTATTTTTTAAAGAAAAATATACGTGATAATACTGCAAATAGGAATTCAAAAGTATTAGTCCAAAATAAATAGATTCCTAATATGCAGTTTATGACAAAATTATTAAACATTTAATTCTATAAATAAAGGTAAGAATTTTTAAATGTATTTACAATTATTTGTAGTGCCGTGTGGATGATGAATGCTGTGACGATCTTATTTGTGATCCTAGAAAGCACAAATGTTCTAAACAACCATCTTGTAAATCCAAAGGCGACCATGTAAGTATCTTTATAACAAACAATAATGTTAAACATTCAAAATTATACATTAATTGAAAAGTTACTAAATTAACATTGATATTCGATGTATTAAAATTTTGTTCGGTAGTGCCATGAGGACAAAGATTGTTGTAGTAAATTTTGTAATCCTTACATAAATCGCTGTACTACAAGACTACCATATTTACCTCCAAACTTACATTGTAAACCACTAGGAGCCAAAGTAAGTATATTTATATTAGAATATAAAGTGATATTATTAGTTTCTGAAATTTGTTGATACATGAATTTTCTAAAAAAATAGTGCAAGAAAAGTAAACAGTGTTGTGGATCACGTGAATGCCTTCCTAACGCTGCTGGCAAAAACAAACGTTGTCGACCTCCGAGTGAAGAGTCTAGTGAAAACTCAGAAGAATCAAATGAAAAACCGGCTACTACTACTCCAGCCCCATCAGAGAAAACCACAACAGAGACTAATGAAGTAAAGTCTACCACAGAATCAGGTGTAGTATCGACAACCACTTTACAACCAAGTGACGGAACAACAACTGGTTCTCCTACTGAAGGAACAACCACAGAATCTAGCGGAACAGGTTCTACCACAGAATCTGATGTATTATCAACCACTACTTTACAAACTACTGACGGAACAACCACAGAATCTAGCGGAACAGCTTCTACCACAGAATCTGATGTATTATCAACCACTACTTTACAAACTACTGACGGAACAACCACAGAATCTAGCGGAACAGCTTCTACCGCAGAATCTGATGTATTATCAACCACTACTTTACAACCTACTAACGGAACAACCACAGAATCTAGCGGAACAGGTTCTACCACAGAATCAGGTGTATTATCAACCACTACTTTACAACCTACTGACAGAACCACAGAATCTAGCGGAACAGCTTCTACCACAGAATCAGGTGTATTATCAACAACTACTTTACAAACTACTGACGGAACAACCACAGAATCTAGCGGAACAGCTTCTACCACAGAATCAGGTGTATTATCAACCACTACCTTACAAACTACTGAAGGAACAACCACTGAAGTAACATCTACCACAGAATTAACATCTACAACGGGATCTAATATTGAAACAACTTATAGTATGGAGTCAACTACTACAGCAAGCACTACAACCGTATCTAGCGCTAATAATGGAACCACAGAAAGTATAGATGCAGAGAGAACATTGACTGCAGTTCCAACGACAAAAAATTTAAAAATTAATATGGATTTGACAGTCGTCCATTAAAATAAGAAATTTGGAAAAAATCAAGTTTTTGTCGTTTATTACTCTGTATTTTAAACACGTATTACAAATTAAAAGAATGTCTATTAGAGTTGTAATTTGTATAATGGTGTTAATGAACAATTTATCAAAATTTAAAGCATCTTGGCAGAAAACTTTCTTTTCCTATCATGTGTCATAATTTTAACTTCATCTATATTGTTTTATGAACTTGCCAAAGCGAAAATAAGAATTACGGTACTCTAAGCAAATCCTTTTGTCATTTACAATTTTGTCATTTACAATAATTTACATTTTGTCATTTTGACATTAAAAAATAAATTTACATTTTTATTAAAAGTACATCCTATACGGAAATTTATGTATATCTTTCATTTATTTTAGTTTTATTTATATTTCAACTTTTGTGAACTAAAGAAAATCTATGATAAAACACGGGTTTATGCACAATAAACGTAACGTTCTACTTACAAGAGAATTGATTAATAATATAGATAAGGTGGATACTTAGAAAATATAATCTCAATATCCCAGCACATACATTTTTTAAAATTGCTCTTTATCGTTATCATTTTGTTACAGATTTAATCAATCCAGCATTTGATTATAACCCATATAAATAGCTAATATTAAGATAAGTCGCGTCATACTTAATTCAATAAGGTTTGTAAAATTATCTAAAAAAATGTTTCATTAATTTATACAGAAACACGTTAATAAAATAAAGACCACGATGTGGAAAGTGATACTGTGCTTTTATATTACTGCCATTAGGTTTACTTTAGGAGGCAACAGCTTAGACGAAAATAGTTGTACTGACGTTGGCTTAAAGGTCGGTTAAAATTGAAACACGAATTTTGTGTATAGCTTTTGTATAGAAAATTGATTTAGTTTACTGTGGTTCTTACTTATAAGAGCAGGGAAAATGAATCGAATATAAATTCTACCAATAAACTGTTTACTGGTTTTGAAATTAAAACAATATTATTTAATTTTTCTGTTATAAAGACTAGTTACATAATAATTTTTATAAAGAAGAGCATCTATAATCCTACAAACAATTGAGTTAATCTATGATTAATTACCACTATTTTCTAATGCAGTGCACTAGCAGCTCTCAGTGCTGTGGAGAATCATTATGCAATACAAAAACAGAAACATGCTTCGAAATAGATTTACTAAGATGTGGACATAAAGGTGATCCTGTAAGTGACATTGACGCGTATTTAACCTGCCTAATAAATTTTCATTGAAAAGGATTTTTTTCACAGTGCAAAAAAGATAAACAATGTTGCGGAAAATTAATATGCAATCCTTGGATAAATCGTTGCACTAAAAGACCGCACAATTTACCTCCAAATCTTCCTTGTAAGCCACCAGGCGCTCTTGTAAGTATTATTTTGAAAAGTATAGTGAGCTTGTAAATGAATTGATCTTAATAAGAATACCAAGTTCAAATAGTCAATTTTAAAAACATTAATAATTTTTATTCCACAATTTAATGTAGTGTGAAAAAGATAAACAATGCTGCGGACGTTTTATTTGTAATCCTTGGAAAAATCGGTGTACAAAGAGGCCACCAAATTTACCTCCAAATCTACCTTGTAAGCCGCCAGGAGCCATAGTATGTATCGTACACAATTTAATAATTTTAATGTCTAAATGGAACTTAACTAAGACATGTTTCTTAATCAAATAGTGCAAAAAAAGTAAACATTGCTGTGGATCATTTGAATGCCACCCAAAAATTAAACGCTGCAAACCTCCAAGGCATTCGAGTGAAGAATCAAGCTCAGAAGAATCTAGTTCGGAAGAATCAAGCGAGGAAAGTTCTGAATCTAGCGAAAGTTCCGAAGAGTCAAACGAAAAACCAACCACTCCTGCATCA
>JAPYYQ010001316.1:0-36725 GCA_030522585.1 Anagyrus pseudococci
TATTCGCTAGATTCAGAACTTTCCTCGCTTGATTCTTCCGAACTAGATTCTTCTGAACTTGATTCTTCTGAGCTTGATTCTTCACTCGAATGCCTTGGAGGTTTGCAGCGTTTAATTTTTGGGTGGCATTCAAATGATCCACAGCACTGCTCACTTGTTTTGCACTATTTTATAAAAAAAACATAAACGTTATTCGTGATTTATTTATATATAGTAAAATTATTAAAAAGTGCATAATACGTACTATGGCACCTGGCGGCTTACAAGGAAGATTTGGAGGTAAATTTGGTGGTCTCTTTGTACACCGGTTTTTCCAAGGATTGCAAATAAAACGTCCACAGCATTCTTTGTCTTTTTCACACTAAAAACAGAGTTAAATAATTTTTGTTATTACTAAAGTTGACTACTAGAATTTAATAACTAACGTGAATCACTTATTTATAAGCTAATTATTGTAAAAATATTACTTTTTAGAGTGTGTTTTCAATAATTCAACGTATGTACAAAAATAAAAAAAAATCGTACCAAAGCACCTGGTGGCTTACAAGGGAGATTTGGAGGTAAATTAGGCGGTCTTTTAGTGCAACGGTTTATCCAAGGATTACAAATAAAACGTCCGCAGCATTGTTTATCTTTTTCACACTACAAACAAAAAACGTTTGTTAGATCGAGAGGAATCGTTCCTCGCCTAGAGCGATGAAACCAACGGCTGCGGGCTTCCCCCCACCCGCTTCCTATCAAATATCGGTACACGGGCCGAGACGCGCGAATTACCGCGCCCTTGATCCCTCGACCGTCGCACGAAACGGACGTGGCACCTTGCCTTCACGCTCAGCGTGCGCGTCGCGTTGAACTTGTCTCACCCGAACGGGTCGCGTTGCGTACTGTACAATTTGTAATAAATAATTGTTAAATAAACTGTGTTAATGTAACGAACTTTGTGAAATTAAACACGTTAAATAATAACAATTTTTATTATATACGAAATTAACTGTTAATGCTTAATAATTAATGTAATCAACTCATTTATAACCCGACTAATTTTTCAATGTGTACTTGCGTAAATCGATAAATATTTTTAAAAAACACTTACAAGAGCACCTGGCGGCTTACAAGGTAGATTTGGAGGTAAATTGTGCGGTCTCTTAGTGCAACGATTTATCCAAGGATTGCAAATTAATTTTCCGCAACATTGTTTATCTTTCTTGCACTATGAAAAAAACTTTCATTATTTTCAACTTATCAGAAAAGTCAAATAAGCGTTAATTTTACTTACAGGATCACCTTTATGGCCACATCTTAGTAAATCTACTTCTGTGCACGTTTCTGTTTCCGAATTACATAATGATTCTCCACAGCACTGAGAGCTGTTAGTGCACTACATTAGAAAATTACAGAATGAAAATTCTTTCAACTACAAATATTTTATATTTAATCAACACTTTTACATTCAGTGGTACTGACCTTTAAGCCAACTTCGTTACAACCATTTTCGCTTAAATTTTCCCACCCTGAAGCAATGCTGATAACAGCAATATAAAAACACAATATCACTTTCCACATTGCAGCATGCGTCTTCAATAACTGAAAGTTTAAAATTCAATGAAAAAAAAAGATAGTAACCGTCAACATAAAATTAGTTTTATGCAATAAAGTGCACTGAAATTAATAACGTAATTCAGTATAATCCAATAAAATGTTAACAGTTTGATACGTACTGTAGTAGACTGCAGAGAAATTTCGCGTAACCTGAACCGTGATCCGTTTGTGTTTGAAATGGTGTGTGGCACAATTTATATTGATCTTAGCTATTTATTTGACTTGTAATCAAGTGCTGACATGATCAAATCCCTGACGCGTAATGATAAGAGTAAGGAGCTAAACAAGAAATAAGAATATACGTGGATGTTGATGTCATATTTCCTAAGAAGTCTATCTTGTCGATCTTATCCATTACTTATTATTTAAAATCTCGAATTATATCTACTGTTTATAAAATTGTACATTTTATTTTAAAACATAAAGAACTGATAAAAATCAAAACCTAAAAAAAAACAAATGTCTAAAATCCATTCTTTTAGATTAGCAATGCATTTTATTCATACTGCTATGCATACGACACAGGAATTTTGAAGATCACTTTTCAAAATTTCTATGTTCAGTCTATGTCCGAGACTGAACGTGGAAAAAACATTTAAACTAAATTTTCTTAGCTCAACTATCCTGCAGAACATGGTAATTAAAAATTTTTAATGAAAAGAATTACGTAAACTCATGCTGTCAGAATCGCAAATGATCAAGACGGTTACGAGAGTGTACAAGAGACAAATAAATTTCGCCATACATTATGATACTCCTCTCCCATACGTGTTCACTTTCGAATACACTCTCTCTCTCTCTCTCTCTTTTTCTCTCTCCTTCCACTACACTTTCCCATCTTCTTTATCTTTTTTCGCATCTCTCGCGCGATCGTTACTAATCCGCGCATCCAAGTCAGAAGTCAGCGGCGCGTCAAAACCGACGCACACAAGCCTGCCCCTCTCGTCGATTCGGAAAATCGCGAGCTTGTCGCAACCCTTTCTCCCGCCGCGCTTCTCCGCCACCCCTTCTGGCTGCATTCGTAACAGCAGCAACGGCGGCGCCAGGCACCATTTCCTCTCCTCCACGCGCCCTTTTTTGCACCCTACAGCATCAGCAGCAACCCCCGTGCCGTCGGCGCCGACGCGCACTCTCGCTCGGGCACTCGCGCGACCCCTTTCCCCCGCGGCGGGCCACCCTCCTCCCGCGCACTCACCACCACCATCAGCGGCAGCACAGCAGCCCAGCCACGGCGGGAGCTTTCTCGCTCTCGCCCTCTAGCAAGCGCGGGCTCTCGCGTCTCCTCCTTTTCCCCCCTTTCGCCGGGTCCCGCGCAAACGCGCCCTCACTACCGAGTCAGCAGCCGCGAGCGCGAGAGAGCAGCTCTCGCGCCGCTCCTCGGCAAGCCACCCTCTCCCCACCCCTGGCAACTACCCCTCTCTATACCTCTCTCTCACTCTCTCTCTCTGTCTCTTTCTCTACAACTACCAGGCCGCCGGTGGTGCGTTGGTCTGCGTCGTCGCGCGCCACCCCCGAAGCAGCTGCACCCACACAGTAGCGGCGGCGGCAGCAGCAGCAACAACAGCAGCACCAGCAGTAACCAGGCCTCGAGCAGCCCTCCTGCAGTCCTCGGCCTCCCAGCAGCCTCAGTCCCCACGGCCTCGTTGAGGTTAAAGCTACCAGACCAGCCGCCGTTGCAGCCGCTACTTCTGCCGTGCTTCGTCCGAGTGACAGATGCTTCAGCGCTTTTCTAAAGCTCGTCCGTCCGGGCGCTGCTGCAGCTGCTGTCGCAGAGCTTGCGAACTCCTGCCTCGCCGAGGTCGCCGAGGATCGCGCCTGAGGAATGTGTAAGCCGGCACGGCCAGTCGGCCGAGTGGCATGAGGAGCCAGTGACCGAGAGAGCGCGTCGTGTTCCGGCAGGATGCTGACCTCGTGGGCGTGAGAAACGGAGTGGGATAGAGAGGGACAATCCGAAAGCCTCGCCTGTCTCTCTGTATATGCGTGTGCAAGCGCAGTAGTCTCGACCCGGCGCGGCCGTACCACGCGCCGATGTAAACAGCGAGGCTCAGCTGCTGGGAGCTGACCTCCCTCCTTCCCACCCCCCGCCCCGGGCCGCCGAATCTACCACGGAGAGCCCGCAGTTGGGGCGAAGCTCGAGCCCTGCGATACTCTCCGCAGCACAGCTATAGGGCAGCAGCCGGACACGCGGCCAAGTCCCCGAGGCACACTCTCAACCCCCCCCCCTTCCCGATCGATTCGCTGCATCTATCGTCCTGCACGTGAAGTAGGAGCGACGCCGGGGACGAGGGAGGCGTATTGGTTAACGAGTCGGTTGGCCGGCTGTGCTCTCGGCACGACAAACCTTTAACGAGGACTCTCTCTCTCGCGAGCGCCAGAGCGAGCTTTGAAAAGGTCAAAGGCGGCGCAAAGCTGCCGCGGCTGGGCAAAAGCTCGCTTGCGCAACTAATCGCCGGAAGGCCGATGGCCAGTGCGAGGAGACGAAGGAGGTGCGCGTCCGGCTAGCAGTGCCCACCAGACCATGATAAGGGTCGCACTCTCTCGCTTTGGATCAAAGCCCGGGCTTTTTTTTCCAAAGTCTTGAAGAATATTATTGAAAAAGATACACATCTCGCGATAAACGAGCTTCTCCCACAGACGGTATTATCATACAACGATCGGACAAAGAAGCTGTCTGAATAAGCTTTCCGTGTGTTGTTGCCGTCGTCGTCGTTGTTCAAGGCTTTTACATCTTTGGCTAGATTGAATTTCGAAAGATCGGCCAAGCACCAGTGAGCGTGAATATAATTGTGTTACCGAGTTCAACGTTTGTTTCTCAGCGGGATTCGAGCTCTTATTGTGTTACGCAGTTGACGATATTAATAACGAATTCATTTGTGTTTGCGTGATATTTTTTTTTATTGGTTCGGAGAAGAACCAGAGAAGTTTGACGTAGCTCTTTGATTTTCTTTTTTCTTTCGTTGGTTTTTATCTATAAATCGAGGAGTGGTATTTAAAAAGGAGAGGAAGAAAAACTTGCTAAATGTGCATTTTACGGTGTGTTTGAAAATAAAAAAAAAATTGTTCAACATAATTCTGAGAGTCGAGATGGCAAGGCCAAGAGGAAGAAGGCTGATCATGGAATTGAAAGTTGTTAGGCTGCTGTTCTTCGCCCAGCTGGTATTTGTCATCTGCGTTACGTCATCGATTGCCAAAGGTAAAAAAACAACAACGCGAAAACAAATTTTCTTGATAAATTTGCGATTCTTATGAATATTTGATGAAAATGCGAATTTGTTGGCGAATCGATCGAAGACATTTTAAATTGCGGCTTGAGTGGTCTTTCTTATTATTTGCTGCGCTCTTGTACGTTTCTTGCCGATGGAATAGTTTATGCGCATTATTCATGAAATATCTGTTGAATGCAATTGTATATACCTGGCGAAGTTGCCTCGGAAAAATTTAATAAATTTCGAAAAAACGTACAGGAAGTGGGACGCGGAAATTTTCTTTCGCGAGTTTATTTTGTTGGAAGTTAATAAACTGCTAACTCAAAATAAAGCGATGGACATAATGAACGAGCGATTATTTTTCTTTTTTTAAGTTTCATAAAAAATGTATTTTTATTCGGGTTCACCTACCGGAAAATAAGCAATACTAAATTATCCGATTGTTGACGTGAATTGTACGAATCGGTACATGACGTATTTGCAAATACAATTACGAGAGCACAAAAATAATGAAGTTTGAATAACAAACAAGGCAAATTAAAATGAGCTTTTGTTTTAAGTCCTCAAACGAAAAAGAACTGTATTACAGGCGAGCGTTCTGCATCTACATTTTCTTTGTCGAGTGATCGATACGCTGGTATGATTTTAATACTCTACAATTGAGCTGGAAAACAGGATCTGACAAAGGTGTTTTATTTAATTTTAAGAATATGAAAAATACTCAATTAACAATAAAGTCCATTAATCTTCTTTTTCAATAGAAAACCACAGTCGAAGGTAATACTCGAAAGTCAAGTGTCATTGTTAAGTATCTCAAAGTAGAATAAACGAAACCCGATCAGACGAGCAAAAGAAAATAGAGAAAAGATTTTGGCTGTTGTTGAATAGGTCTCTTTGCATATAAGCAGAGAGAACTCGATAAATTTCAAGTCATCCCCAACGTGCTCTCTCGAGCTTTATGTTAATTTCTAGGCAGCCAACAGCCGGACGAGTTATCAGCTAGCTGATAAAACTCTAGAGATGGGCCGAGAGAAAGAGAGGGGCCACAGTGGCCGAATCCGGAAACAATAACTATCAAGCGCACGAGAAAGTCGAGAGCGAAAGAGAAAGCAAACGAGACAGATAGAGATAGGGCAAAAAGAAGAGGAAGAAGTAGAAGAAGAAGTTTTCCTTCGGAAGAACTAAGAGTAGCGATAGCGTAGGAAAAGCTGGGAGGGGATGGATGGGGGGGGATAGAACAAAATCCCATTTAACTTCTCGATCCTAACTCTATTCGGCCGCGAGGGGGTCGGTGCGCGCGCTTCTGTTAATTTCCTTAAGTAAGTCTGCCGCACGCGTGCAATTTCTCAGCATTGAAAGACAGCTGTGGCACTGCAACTGACGCTTCGCCTCGGAGGAGCGAAAAGAGATAATACACGAAATCATAAACGTTTGTCCCGCAAGCTTTCGCGCTGTGGACTAGGCCTGTCGCTCGACCGCGACGCTTAAACGTATATATACACATACACGAGCGTGGTATATAATGCGCGGATTAATTCGCTCGTAGTAATCGCGCCGAAGTTATATAGAGCTTCATTCTCAGTCTCTGCAACGTCGCTAAGTGATTGAAAGCTCGTTTCGAGATAAAGTACGCTCACCTATCCATCACCTGCTTAGTGCACGTACTCTGCTCCCCCCCTACTGCCCGAGGGACTTGTTTAAAATTGATGACGCAGGGGATTGTTACGAGGAATCGTCGTAACGAGAAAGTCGACGGGATTAAAATTAACGAATTATCGAGTATATCTTGAATTTTCCTCGGACGATCGCTCGACTCATTAATCGAGCGCCGCATCGGCTCGTATATACCATTAAAAAAACATTGACTAATGCGGCTTGGAGTATCGCTCCGCGCACGGGGCTGCTATGCGAACGAGGGGGCGCCGCTGGCTCCATAGGCGTGTGATCGTTAGCGTTTATACGGGCCTTTTCGCTTCCGGCCTGTTTTGTCGCCGTCATATAACGGAGGTAATGGTTCACTCGACACTTTCACGCCGAGGCGTACGCGTGCGAAAATGAACTCGTATCTCTGTTGCCTTCCCTTCTATTCCGCCTCCCATCCCTATTCACCAGAGATTTTCCTCGTTTAACCGAGCAAAGTACACGAAACTCGTAATTCAGCGGAGCTTTTTTTCTTTTCATTTGAAACGATTAAATAGAAATATAATTGAACGCAATAAAAATTATCCCATATCTGGACTTCAAAACTATAGGCAACACGTTCATTTCTATCCAATTGCTGTATGTATATTTTGCCGGATAGGTTGTGGAAAAAGCCAGATTTCCAGAAAAATATCGTCCCGCGTTAAAGCTCTCGTGGCTCGTTAAATCCCCGGGGACGGCCGTTAATTACCTGGAAATAAAAAAAAAATAATTATAAAAACGTCTAAGCGAGCCATCTAGCTTGGATGGAGAAAAGAGTGACGAGCAGAGCAAGAAACGATGCCGTCGTGAAAAAGCAGCGGCTGCAAACGCGTAAATCACGAATATTAGGGTCGACCAGGGGGGCGGGGGGCGCACTGACTTTTTGTCGCGAGCGTGTGCAAGCCCATGGACTGCTATAGCGGTGGTGGTAGCTGTGGCAGTAGGGGGTCACGAGCGGACGCGCTTCAGTGGGACAACGCACGTTGGGGGGGGGGGGCGAGGGAGAGGTTGGCGTGTCCTCGTTAATGACATTTTCTGCAACGTTAAATCCTTCCGAGCGCGCCGCGCCGGGCGAAGGGTATAAAAATCGCCGCAATTACACGCGCCGCGTGTTTGACCCCCCCCCCTTCCCCCCTCTCTCTCTCTCTCTCGGGCAGCACCATACCTATCTCTGCCCACCGAACCCATTGAAATTCAGCGTCGACGGACATGCGACCCCGCCCTCGATTTGGTCAAGCGCGCTCGCCTCTCTTCTCTTCACCCTTCGCCCTCCCTCCGGCCCGTGAAATGTAATCTAATCGAGCGATAATCGAGAATTAAAGCTCGAATTATGTCAAACCTGACGTTTGATCGAGAACGGTAGTTACTGTCTTGCGGCTACGACCATTTTTTTTCCTCCCCTTTTTTTTTAATTGCGTGGTTTTTAGAATAGACCTTGTTAATGCAGGGAAGAGTTGAGGTGTGCGAGTAATAAGCCAGCCGCGTATGATCGGCTATTTTTAAGCCGACAGGACGATCAAGCTGTTACGGGAGTAGTGGACGAAAAGTCGAGGGCTTGCAGGCCGAAATCATTTTCCTCGCATATACGCACCAGACCCCCGGTGTTTTACGATTCAATTTAGGCAGATGTGGAATAAAGAAGCGCGCGCACTTGCGATGCTTTTATTTGTAATTACCCGCGATTTGGTTAACTCCCACGTACACATACACGCACACACACGAGCACGCGCGGTCTCGGGCCTGTATCCTATTGTTTATTTTTTCAAAGCGGTTATCCGAGCACAGTGTACATGGAAAGTGGGGGGCGGGGGGCTGTCGTTATACGCGCATTACACGCGAATAAATAAAATTCAACTTAATGCGCCGAGGTGTATACACATATCTGGTAGGGAGAAAAACGAGGCGAGCGAGTGCGTCGCGGTATAACGATCGTAAAAAACTCATTACCCGGAAAACAATGCGGTGGCCCCCACGATCGTCGAGTAATATCGGCGTAATCGATATTTATATCTCTTAATCGCAAAGCTCCCTAGGAGCACGCGCGCGCGCTCGTCTTCTGCGGCTCCACCAGAGAACGCTCTCTCGCATTCGTCATTCGGATGAGCGAATATTAATCGTTTCCTTGTCCTAACGAATAGGCGTTACGCGACGATGTATGTATAGGGACAGACTTACTCCGAAATATTGATTACGAATAATAATTTATATTCGTGTGGTTGATTATAATGTTGATTATTTAACGGATTAAAATTACATGGCGAGCGGGGGGGAGAGCAAGCAGTCGTCAATAATTCCGGCGAATTAATTGCCGAAATTCCGGGCAAACAAAGCGGCTGCGAATGACTGAATTAAACTTGCTACTATACAGTTATTGCTGAATCAACGGGGGCTATAGGGCCCCTGTAGTAAAGCTAAGCGTCACATTTGGATGACCGAGCCCCTTTACCCCTATGCTCTCGCCGCGTCTACAGTCCCGGGCTGATGCGCAGCTTTTGGAATTGTGTGTGCTTGTTTCGACTAGGCTGTTTTCGTTATTAAGCTATTTCTGCCGGTTTACACACATTGCCGTTGAGCACGACGTTTACGTCGATTATACGCTAATTGCCCGGTTAATAGTTGCCCGGAAAAAAAAAGAAGAAACGTATATAAGCAAATGCGACCTGCGAACTTGACATTATGTATCGAACGCAGTGCGTTAATAAATCATATAAAGACACGGCGTACTTTCTCGAGAGTACGTTTGAGAAATGAAAAGGATATCAGTGCAAAAGTGCGTGTAGACGAGGATTCTATAAAGTCGCTCCAAGTTTCCTAGTGAATTAGCGACAATTTACGATATAGGCGCTAGGGTGCACTATAAGCGCAGGAGAAGGGTAACGATCAGAAAACAATTTTGTTGAGAGGCACCTGGACTTTTTGGGTTTGCCGTTTAAGCATAACGACCTCGTCAATTTAATGCGGATTACACGTGAAATTCTAGAAGAAAAAAGGAGAGAGAGAGAGCGGGAGAACCTGAGCAAAGTTTAGCCGAGAAGGTAGAGGAGAGTAGGTGCGGGGGGTGAGGTAGGGGGAGGGGGGGAGATGGAAGTAGTTGGGTGCTTTCTCGGCTAAATTTGGTATTTCCCTGCGGCTCGGTAATAGAAGGGCTGGATTAGCCGTGTGCGCGAGTCTGGGAGCGCGACTTAGCCGCACGGCTAATACCCCCAGCTATCTAGACATATATGTATATACAAAGGAGGGCAGGAATAGGGGATAGCCGAGCAGCAGCGGCAGAGCGGGGCTACCTTGGCGGCTCACCTGGTGCGGCTCGCCGGCTTCGGAGTTAAAGGTAATTGAGCCGCGGTCGACGCACCTGCGCAATACTGCGCGCGCTCTCCGCCTCGGAAGCTGCTGCCGCTGCCGCTTCTATACCGCCGCCGGCTTTACTGCGTTGTGCTGGCCGCAGCTACGCCGTATACCGCCATGGGCTGCGCAGAGACTGAATTTATCATGAGCCCTCCTTCCCTCCCCCCCTTCCTCCCATCGTCCTAGAGCACAGGCCGCACATGAGTTTCAATGTTTATGCGCCGCGTTAAATCTGCACTTTACTCTCCTCCCTCCGCCTATATGCCCTCGCGAGAAACGCGCTCCTGGGTAGTTAATTCAAGCAACGACGGGGGCTCTTGCGTCGTCTTCGTTTCTCCGATCGAGATTTAGTTACAGCCGACATGTATGTACAGTAGCTGCAGCTGAGCTTGCGGCTGATCGTACTGCCAATGTGTAAGCTAGCAATAAAATCGTGTGTTGAGAGGGAGAGAGAGAGAGAAAAAGATGACTCGGCGGGAAGAGTATATCCGTTGACCTTTCTCGTATATACCGATGCGCGCAAGCTTGTCTCTCTCTCTCTCTATGCGCGCGTGTGTATTTGCACCTGGCTATGCGATTTGTGTACTTGAGCATCGATGCGAAAATATCAGCTACCGAGAGCTAGTTTGGAAGCTCCGTGCGGAGTGTACACACCGGCCTATACCTACTACGTACATACGCCCCGGTGCAAATACTCCCCCTCCCCCCCTCCCTTAAACCATGTTGGAAAAAATGCTCGCTCTCTCACTCTGTCGTTTTCTCTCTTTCTCTCTCGGCGCCCAAGAACAAACATTGGCACCCGGGATTTTTTGGAAGCTTGACAATTGCTTTAGTTGGCGGATACTTTTTATTTTTTCGCGAGTGCTTCCGCTTCCCCCCTCCCCCCCACCTTGTTGGCGGTTATATACGGATATGGATTTTTCCGAAATTTTCGGGTGACCGGGTAGATTTTTCGACTCTGTTATCTCTCGTCGGAATGGGCCAGATGCGATTTGTAAAATTTACGACATTTGTTCAATTTTAAGGGACAGGGAAGGGACGGAAGCGTCGAACAAAGTTGGACTGATATTTGTGAATATGTGCGTCGTTAAAGCGGCGTGGAAATGTAGGTTGTCAGAGTTAATGATAAGTGACAAATCGCGGTTGATCATCGAGTAGCAGTGCTTGGCACAAGAGTGGAGATAGCTATAAGGCCTGTCTATCTTATCGTCTAGTGTGTTGTTATCGATTTGCTGGGAGAATGAGCAAATAAACGAAATGATCGATTACGACGAAGCAATGCGACGCGACCGAATCGTACGTTTTAAAGCAAAGCGAATTATAAGCGAAAAAAACTATACGGATTCCAGAATAGCCGCGGCGCGAGATTCCAAGATAAGCTCACCTTTCGCACGCTTAGCGATAATTCGAGAAAAATTTATAAAACGTAGAGCTCGTTATGTAAACCAACAAACGAGTGGGCGCGTCGCCTGCAAGAACCCAGGCTTACACAAGAGCACTCTCGTTGACGAAGCATTTGAGCCGCGCGCGGCAATGTGTCCGCTCGAAAATTGATTACCAATCTATCCGCAACGAATTGTATATGAATCGTACAATCGATAAACCCGAGCATTAGACGTTGAATGAAGTTACAGCCTGTAGGCGTAATGCACACAGAGCAACGCACGCCTGCACGTAGACGAAAGCACGCGTTGTAAATATTAAAAGCGCTCGTTTCATATTCGCTCAAGTGCACTAGAACTCATTAAACTTTTTTCGCCGCAGGGCAGGGGGAAAAAAAGAGGTGGGGGCGAGTCGTGAGAGACAGATAGCTCGTGCCAGAGTCAACTTTCAACGTCGGCCCGCTGTACGCGGTCAACCGGTCGAGCGGGAGCCATAAAAAGCGCCGATCGCCAACGAAACGCTGGCGGTGTATTAAAATCCGACCCCCCTCCCCGCCAACGTTGCTCTGTATACTTTTCCCACCGACTTGTGCCTCGCCGCGGCTTGTTCTCTGCTTGATAAGAAGGCGCCGAGCGCAAATCGGGCCTTTCTTTTCCCTCCCTCTTTCTCATTCTAGAGCGTTAAGGTGCCGAGGGCGTAGAGTAGGCCTTTTTATCAGCTGCAATCGCGGGGCCTGTCTCTTTCTCTCTCGCTTTGCAAACACGTGCGCGCGCTTAGTCGGTCGCTAAAATAATAATAACCGCCGCCGCCGTTAACGGCCGCGCGGCTACGCTCGTAAGGAGCGCCAATTTAATGTATCCAAAGAAAATGATATACGTCCTCTCGCGCTTATACCTTTCCTGCATCTATATTGACTGACCTCCTCCCCTCTGTCCCCCCCTTGTCGTTGCGCAAATGAAAGGGATGTCGGTCAAGTGCTTTGCGCCTTTGATAATTAGTAGCTTTGGCTAATATGCTCGTTGCTGCTGCTGTTATTGTCATTGTTAGTAAGGCGTGGGACTGGGAGAAGGTGAGAGATAAAGGGCGTCGTTCGATTTGTCAACATAAATCGTTTTGGCTTTTGGAGAAAATTAAATGCGTTTCGCGATTGAACAATGGCGAATATTGTTGCGCGATGTTCAATTATCAAATTGTCAAAAAATTCGAATCAACTATGAAAAGTTGAAAAAGTGTTTTTCTAATTATAAAAGTGTACGTTATTTGATAACTATAGTCAAATATTACGATTGCCTGTTTTATATTTCTAAAGAAATAACAAAGTTCAATTTTGAAATGAAGCGAACGTTTTCATTTTGGCTAAAATTTATTAGTATTATAAAATGAAAGAGATCTTCGCGTTATTTGATATTAAAAAAAAAATACGTTATTTACGCGTAAACGTTATTTTTTTAAAAGTAGTCAAACACGGAACTGTAAATATATACGAGTATCTACGCTTTTTTTTTTAATACTGTATTATTTTTCAGGTATTGCGCACGAGAATGTTTATTAAAATTTTATTTTTCAGTTTTAATAATCGTAAAGTTGATTATCAGGCCAAATATTGGGTGCATTAAAGGTGCCTAGTTTAATAACGCTTTTTTAAACTATTACACGCGAAATCTTCTCGTAACGCACTAAACATGATAGTTTATGACAGCCTAACCAAGGGAGATAGCGAAACATACTGGAGCGCTTAAAAACAAGACGTAACGATTATATTATTAACGGTTTACCTTTACAGCTGGTAAAATAAAAAGGAAAAAATTGCTCGATCTAGATTAAATATATGCGCGCGTCGTAACATTTTCATACTTTATCGGCGTAATCTCATTTATACACGTCGTGCGAATGTCGTCTTAAAAAAAAAAAAAAAAGAATGAATCGCCGAATAAGTCGATCCTTTTCCGGGCGTTCGTATATTGAAACCTCTATTTTCCCGTGTATTCATGAAAATGGAAAAATAAAAAAATTTAAAAAGCGTATGCATTATTTTCACCGAGATATATACGCAATAGAATATAATACTACCGGTTATACATCTTCGCACGATCGAAACGCATCGGCGAGTATAAGCCGCGTGCGTTTTTGAAACGCAAACACATCCATCTTTGAGGAGCGCAAGAGCGCATGTAGATCCGAAAGCGAGAGAAGCCCGGGCCAAAGCGGCCAGCAAACAATGGTGAAAATCTTTAGGAGCGGCTGCGCCAGGCACGAAAGTAAAAGGGGGGTTGCTCGGAAATGGAGTTGAAGATAAAGAGCCGCGCGCGAGAGCGGCCGAGGGAATATTTTCCCCCGGCGCTTTGCTATAGGCCAGCGCGCCGGGAGAGCTACTCGCGGAAAAGGTGCGTTTCCTCACCTCCGCCACTTACTCTAGTCGCGCCTCTTCCCTACGACAAATGCTACGCTTCCGTTTGCGCTTCTTCAACGAGCGCCCCTCCTCTGACGCGCTGCTCCTCCGACTGTACGTGTCTTTTACTGCATGCATTTGACTCGCTGCGACTGATGGCATAGGGCAAACATACGTATGCGTGCGTGCTTGTTCTCGCTTTTTTTTCACTTGCGGGTTTTTATCGATGGATTAACTGGTGTTAGATCTGGATGGGCTTGATGTTTAAAAAAAAAATAAAGAAATAAAAAATAGAAAGCTTTTCGAGTTGGTTTACGATTGAGCCGCGTCTTATTGCATACACAGAGAAGCGATGCGTGTAGTAGATGCATTGGGGTGAATTTTTATTTGGAATAGAAAAGAGTTTGGATATAAACTTGGAAAATACCCGGCCGACGACTATACTTTGGATAAAATTGATACGAGAGCTTTCCTTCTCTCTCTCTCTCTCTCTCTCTCTCTCTCTCTCTCTCTCTCTCTTGAAACTTGCCGCAACTTGTATAGGATGGGAATCCAAAAGCGCGCCAACTTATTTCGAGTCAATTCGTGTTTACAAGACTCGTCGAATGACAGATTGCACCTATGCTATTGTTTCTCAAGTCTGACCACTTTTGAATCCGTCGATTACCAACGAGATTCGCCGATTCAAACGCAGAGCATCGTCATAATACCTGTTATTTAAAAAAAAAGGAAAAATACGATTAAACGAGATAGGGAAAGAACTGGGAGCATAAGTAAAACAAGCTTGAGATTATCAGCGTTGGCTGTGCTTGCGCAATGACAGAAAAGAGAGAGAGAGAGAGAGAGAAAAAAAAAGAAGAAAGCAGCAAAGGCTTTTGGCATGCAAAGAGAGTGCCGGTGAGAGGGCATAGGTGAGGGAAAAGGAAGATTAGATGCACGTATAGAGGACTCGGCACGTCGCTCAACGGCTCTTGCCCCCTTCTGCTCCCGAGCTAGCCGGCTCTAGGCTGAAGAGCAAAGAGCAAGGAGGAAGAAGTTGCTCCCGATGACTTTGAATGAGGTCACGCGCCTCCCTTGAATTTCGAATAAAGCTTCCTTCCGCTCGGCTTATCCGTCCTCATGCAGATAAGTATGGCTGGGGAGGGGGGGTGGTACATAGGAAAAAGCTACTCCGCAGTCGAACCGCGAGAGCGCGATATACTTGACGAGCGGAAACTATCGATGAGTTGAGCAGGCGGATGCACCATGACGACGTGAGCCCCCCCCCCCCCGTCTCGGGCACTGTGCTTGCGTACTTCGAACTTGTCGCGCGTACGAGCGTCGCGGCTATTTTTTTGTTTACGCTCGCGTATGCGGCAGATGCACGCGCATTAATTTAGAGTTCGCAATATAGATTATTTATAGCCGCAGGATGTATTATATACAATTAGAAAATTTAGAGACATTTTCTCACCTACGGGGCTTCTACTCTTACATACACCCGCAGCGATAGTCCGCTTTTCCCCCTCTCATAATTCGCAATCTTCAATATTGAAATCAATTTTCGCGAAAATTTAAACGAGCCGCAGAGCTGCAGCGGCCACTGCTACACGCCACGCACACACACACACGCTACTTGCGGCACGATAATTTTGAAAGCGATTTGTCATTAACCAATAATTGCATTCGCTACCCTCATTTCTCTCTTTCTCTCGAGCGCGCGCGCGCTAAAGCTGGAAGAAACGATCGTCAGTCACGGGCTTTGCTATATACGGGTATGGAGCGAGTGCGCGACGTCTTCTCTCGCGCGCATAATTGAGCCGATGTGCTGCCGCGGCTGCGGAGGTTTTGCTCTCATTAGAGAAAGAGACAGAAGCAGCAGGGAATTAGGAGAAGCACGCAAGTAGTGGAAAATGGTGAAAATCAATAGCGAAAACCGGCGAGGCGGGTAGAGACGTATATATATACATAAGGGGAGGATAAAACGAGCAAGGAGCGAATTAGCCGGGCAGCGGGTGTATATGGAAGACGGAAAAGCCATCGGACGCGGGCGTCGGATGCGCCGGGCGCACTATCCTGCATTTCCCTCCTCGCCTGTCCCGTCATTTCCTCTCTTCCGCTATCTCTGTCTATGTGCCGGGCGCTGCACGTCTCCTCCTCCGGATTTTCCGCGTCGTCTGTATGCACAACAGAGAGGGGGGGAGGCTTTCGCTAGGAGCGCGTGCGAATAATTGATTATACGGCTAATGATATTTGCAGTTTATTGGCGCGCGCAAGAGCGTCCGCCCCGGCCAATTGTCAACGAGCCGCGCGCGCGCGCACACGATGAATTCTTCATTCGTCCCGATGTCGAGGCTTTACTATCTCCGTCTGTCTGTATATGTACACACCTCCGCTACCGCACTGCCAGCTAGAGAGCTTGTCTTTTCCCTGCCCTTGTGTATATGTATATGTAGCCCCAACCCCCTCGGCCGACGTACACACTGGCCGTTCGACAAACTCAGTGGCTGATTACGCACGACCTCTCTTCCTCTTTCTCTCTCTCTCTAGGTATACGTGTACGTCTCTCTGCCTGTCTCTCTTCCATGCTGATGTGCTTTATTTCGTTCTATACGTGGCGACGTGACTTGATCCAAACGAATTGTTTATTTATCCAAGCGCGCTATGACGATGCGCTGACTGTTTGGATTTAGTTACGTGTGACGTAGTTTCGTAGGGAAAACAAGGGATTCAAGGTTTTAGGAGGCCCAGGGCTTGGTGTTAGCTGAAATTTGTATAAGTTACTTGGATTTGTGGATAAGCTATCGGATCGATTGAACCGGGCTTATGGTTTTGCTAAACGAAAGCATTACGTGGAAAAAATGATTCGGAGATAGCGAGCGTACATCCGGAAAAAGGGGTTAAAAGCCTCGTCATTCGCGGCATTGTTTCAGCGCGAGGATAGGCCACGTTGATTTCTGCGGTATACACAGCTTAATAAACCGGGCGCGGAGGCAAACGGCGTACAGCGGCGACGACGAGCAAATCGGCGAGTAGTTTGTTTTTCGAAATAACTTTGGGAAATCTATTCCGTAGATACTTGTGCGCGCGTATATACGTGTGCGAAAGAGAAAGAGCGAGGCCGGGGCTGTAGGCTATCACAAAAGCGGAAATTAAACTTGAAGTCATATGAAATTTAAATTGGAATTTCAGCTCGACTTAATGTATAGTATTTAACGAATGATATAGGACACTGCGTGTATGCCCCGGCTGGCTTCCATACTATTCATGAGCCGCGAGCCCGAGTGTAGGCTAAATTTAAAATTTATATAATGGAATATGAAAATAGCCTTTGGTATATTGCTCTCTCTCTCTCTCTTTGTCTCTCTCGCGGGAGAACTATATTCGATGCTCTTGTTGATATGCAACAATAATTGAGCATCCGCATATATAGACTACCGAAATCACGAGGAAAATGCTGGATAGCGAACGTGCATAAGAGCGCACTTAGCGGGGGCAGGGGGCGTCTCCATCGAGTTTCCCTCTCTCCTCCCCTCCCCCGATATTCCTTTGGCGTAAGCCGCATATTTTCTCCCCGCAGGAAATTTCCCAATGATAAAGTCCGAAAGACGAGCAAACGAGATTTTGCCTTGGGAAAATTAAATTTCAAAACAATTTGCTAATGCCGCCAAGAGGTCGGTCTGTAGCGGCGAAAGGTGGGTGAGCGGGGAGGGGAGGGGGGCAGATTTATTATATAAATAATTCTCAACTACCTTTATTACCCGCTCGTAAAATATTATATTCCAAGGGCAAAGTCGATAACTTGGTGCTACTTAATCATCTTTCTGCATTAAGCCAGTAGCAGCGCGCGCGCGCGCAATTTCACGTAAAATTACTCTGCCGACGAGGTGCCCCTCCTCCCTCTAACTCGCCTCTTGGCCTTCTCCTTTTGTCAAACTCTTGGCCGCGGCTGGAAGTGCCGTGGCGCTTCGGAGAGCCGTAAAAGAACGTAAACGACCTCAAATATTCATAAGACCCCTCTATAGCTCATCGCGCATCGGCTGGGAAGGGGGGAGGGAGATATGTATATACTGCAGCGGGGCCTGGGTGCAACTTCAATCTAAGCCGTATTCGCACGTCCGCATGCCATTCCTCATCTATTATCCCCTTCCCTATTACCCGGTCCGAAATCAAAAACCATATACGCGCACCGCGAAACTGCATACCGATGCACGTGCCCGGCTCATCTCTCGTTTTAATTACTCGGCGCGCATATGGCAGCGGCAACATTCGATGTATAAAAAGACGAGCTTCAAATTCCGCCAGCGCATGTATAAACACATATAAATATGCTATTAAACGACGATAGTGCGGCTTGAAAATCACGGGAATTATCAATTAATTAAATTGATTATTCATTAGATTTAATTAAAGCCAACGCGCGCGCGCGCGCCTAGAGGGACTGGTTAAGCGCGTTCGTAATAATACGAGGGCAATAAAACAAAAATGGAACTAGCTGCTAAGTGCCCGGAAATTCGTTCCGTCAGTCATATACATACGCCTAGCGTAAAGCTGGTGTGTGTGCATGTGTGCATGCATGTGTACGAGAGAGAGAGAGAGAGAGAGAGAGAGAGAACTCGTTGTCTCGAGTTGGGAGAGAGAAGGAAGTTTCGTTTTGCACAATGGACGCGCCCGCGCGGTTTTATGTCAGGATCAATTAGCCTTGCAAAGCGGCGCGATAACAATGACGAGGTTTTGGTAACCTAATTAAGCCGAGCCTGGTGACGAGGGACTCGAGGGGTGGAGGGTAGAGAAAGAGCGGGGGGGGTCGGGGAGCTCGAAATTCCGGGCACTCCTAATTACTCGCGCATGTGCGTGTGTGTATACGGTAAGCGCGCATAGCGAGAACGACGTCGCGCCGAGAGAGGCGGGGGGCTTATTACTAGCCCCGGCAGCATCGCCCGCTTGTCAAAGTGTCTCTCTCTCTCGAATTTTCCTCCCAAGTGCGCGCAGACTTCTCGCCTTCCCGCAGCGCGACGAGGCTCTATATCTTGCCGCGAGAGCGTCTTATATTCGCGACGTTCTAGACTCCTCTCGCGATATCATCCTCGGTTCTGCGGCGCTCGCGCTCGTTTCGAGTTTCATGCGGCTCGCTTCTTATGCACCTTCCTGCTCCTGGTAAACGCGTCATTCTTGTGCTGTATGCCGACAATTAAATTTTGTTTTATCAGGCGAACGAGCTGAATGTCGTAGGGATTTGTTGTCGCGATTGCTGCTGCGCCCCGGCATTAACTCCTGCGGTTTTCTTCATTTTCGCCTGTCGCTTTTCGACTGCGCTTGTGAGCTGGTTATAATGATTGATGCGTTTGCGGGGATGAGCATAGACGGACTCGTTACTGTTTCAACTGGTTATGTAACGCGTATTTTTATTTTATTTTTTGGAAAATACAATTAAGGGTACAAAATGCAATTTTTACTTGTAGATTGGCACCAATTTAATTTATGAAAAAAGGTTCGAAATTGTTGATGCAAGCTTTTTAATAATAAAAAAGTTATTACTATCAGGCAGTTTTTTTTTTATAAAAAAGCTTCACCACTTCACTTATCCCTTTCTCCTTCGCTCTATTATGCTTTTGACATAAAATAAATTTGCTATTCCAAGCTTGAGTAATTTTTCAAAATAGCTTTTCAAATTTTCGATATTACAATGCAAGTTGATTGAAAAATTATATTACAAAACTATGCGGTGTAGCAAAAAGCAAGTAATATTTTAGTCGACGTCGCGCGATAAAACATTTGTTACCAATACAAAATTAATTAAACGCTTTCGGCTTAAAAAAAAAATAACAAGGTTTATCTTCAACTGAAACTCGTGTCTTGTACAGCCAGGCACATTGCACGACTCGCCGCGATCGAGCGTCAAATCGCTATCGCGACAAGTTATGAAAAGCGCGCACATTCTCTCTGCCGTTGCGCCCACAGATTTCATTGTGAATAATAAAGAAAAAGAAAAATAATAGTCATAAAAATAGTGCCTTACCCTACAGCGTCTGTATACATAGCCAGCATCGGCGTGACGCGCTAGTTTAATATCGCGTCAATCTTGATTAGCCAGCTCCATATTAAAGGCGCGCGCTTGTATACATATATACAAAGCTCTCGGCCTGCGCCGAAGGAAATTGTTTGTTCCGAAGCCCGGCCGCCGCTGGTTTGCTTGTGAAACGCCACGAGATAAATAACTCGCTGGGCTAAGTAGTCGAGAGCGCTTTAGTTGATTTTTCTCTGTGCTCTATTACGCTCGGCTCTGCCGGGCAAAAATGCAAACGAGCCGCTATTACCTCGAATTTCATTGGAAGAGCTTGAAGTAATTTCTTTCTCCGGCCTAATTCCTATTCCACGTAATTTACCAAATATGTACAAGCAGTTGTGTATTGCCGTTTTTAAAGTAGACCAGAGTTGGGTAAATGGAAAAGCACGGGAGAGTGTCGTTCCGGGGGGGAATAATGACTTTCCGGAGCATCGAGCTCGAAATAATGACGACGAAAAAGTGATTGGCTAACGGGTGTGCGCGTGGACAATGGGCTCGGTATACGAAGGGGCAAGGGGTGTCGGAGGCGGTAACCGCGCTACGTTATCCCGCTGAGCACAATGGGCGTCAATCCCCGACGAAACGCAGCGCAAGATATTCCCAGCGCGCTCGTCGTCCGTATAGATATATACGTATATGATGTACACATATAATATATAGGTAAGCGTGCAGGCATTAATAGGAGCGCGCGAAGACAGACGCTCCGATGCCAGGGAGGGCTTGTACTCAATCGCACGCCTAATGAATGATAATGCAGCCCGGCGCAATTAGGTTGTAGCCCCGGCGCGCCCGGGAAAGCTAATATAACCGAAGACAGGGCGCCCGCGCAAAGAGCCGTATATAGCTCGGCCTTTTACAACAGCTCGTAGAGAACTCTACGACACGAGCTTTTTGCCGCAATTATATTACACGCTCTGTCTCACTCTTGTGGGCTATACTCTGCGTGTGCGCTCAGCCCCTACTGCTCGACAAAAAGAGGGGGAAAGGGAGCGAAAGATTTTACAATGCTCGTTTGGCCGATTTTTTATTTTATTCAAAGCGAGCGAAAGAAAAATTCGTAATTGCGTCGAGTTTATTGTTGAACGAGATTGGGATTTTGAATGACGCGACATAACCTCGCGCTCTACGGCGGTATGTTTTTCGGTTAAATTCATTACATATTTAATTAATCGACAAACCTTTAGAGTCGACACGCTGCTGCGGTCTGCCTTTGTTTTTTCACTCTTTTAAACAGCAATGCCGCATCGTTAATATTTTATTACTCAAACACACGCTAAAAATATATATAGTGTAACTCGCGTCGTAATATTTACATGTGCCGAATTAATTCGAGTTAATAATACGATTCACGAGCGTTAACTAATTTACGTAAACGAAATTTTTTGATGTACTGTTGTATGCGACACTGCTTGTATGACAGTCGATAACGTCGCGAGCTCGAGACTGTGTATACACCGGATTCGTGGAATTCGCTGGAGCGACTCTCAAGACGTTGCAGTTAATTCTCTTTTTAAATTAAACATTTTTTTCGTACGCAATTGCTTAAAAATAATTCGATAAATCATTAATTATTTTATGTTTGCAAACGAAGATAAAATATTTAACGCGAATAATTAAACTAATAAAAAAGGCCTGCGACACTAGCGCCCTAGCGCGCTCTTCCGCTTCCGTCTTCTTCCCCCTTCGGCGGCTTCGGCGGCCGGCCGTCGTGTAGTTGCGCCGCTGCAGCATCACCGCCAGCCTCCGAAAAAACTGAGACCGCGGAGGGTTGATCGATTTCGAAACGTATACTGTCGGCCAAGTTAAGTAATCCAGTGTATTTCGAGCCGAGAACTACTTGGACAGCGGCTAATTAAGAGGGCCTCAATCCTTTGGGCTATTTCGTGAGTTTCCGGCCACTTTTCAACGTCGCGTTAATTCCGACGCTTCGGCGGCCATTTTGCGCGCCGCGACGACTCTTTGCTCCGCGATGTGTGTAAGCTTAGGAAAATTCGGTGTGAGACATCGGTTAACGTATTCCCGGCCGCGACTGAAGCAAAAGAGAGAAGAAAGAAAGAGACGATTCAGGGTTAGGTGAGCGGAAGGACGAAAATGAACGACAAGGAAGGTACAACGGTCATTGAATTCGAATTGCCGATAGACCCTCGAAGGCAAACGTCGAAGGGACTGATTAAAAAGGTATGAACTGTATTCGGACGTCGACGAATTTATCACGTAACTGAATAAATATTATTGAATTTATAATTAAATTTATAATAAATATTGTTAAATTTATAATTAGATATGAACATTTGCGTGCGAAATAAATGTTAGTTTTCTAAAAATTCGTATTTATCAATATATTTGAACGGAGGCGAAATTTTTCAACGTTAACAGTTCCGGGAATTGGCGGAAGCAGATTGGGGGGGAGGGAGAGAAGCGGATACAGCCGCCGCTGCCCGCGTATATTGCGCGTTGAGTTAGCTGGATTTGTGAACAAGAAAAGGAAAGCACAACGGTCATCGAATTCGAACGCCGCCGTATTCTCGAAGGCAAGCGTTGAAGGAACTAATTGAAGATATGAAACTGTACCCCTGCGTCAACGAATAACTAGAAAAATTTGTTATGGAATTTAGTAAAAATATTACAAAATTTAGATATTAACCTTCGCGCGTGAAAGAAACGATAAATCCATAAAAATTCTTATTCAGAATATTTTGGGGGTACTCGAAATTTCGTATACGTAAACAGTTCCGGGAAAACGCGCAACGGGAAATAACGGAAGTATTTTGGAGCAGGTCGGGGGGGAGGGAGAGCAGTGCCGCGCGTCGCGTTTAGCTGTATTTGTAAACAAGACGCGCCTCGGAGCAGTGTAGCGGGCTTGCATCGAGCAGCCTCCCGCGTGTGCTCCCCGGGGGCTATACGCCGAAATGTCGAGTAAACAAACCAAGCGCTCTCTCCGCGGCTGCATATGCAAAACTCGTCTCTCTTTGCGAATCATAATAAAACGGATTTTGCCAAGGATACGCGCGCGAGCGTCCTTTTACATTAAATGCATGCTTACTTCTTGGTTATAACGACGACTAACGTTTTACAATGGAATATCTAGTCTAGACGTGTTATGCAAAAAATATTTGAAAAATGGTTATGTTGTTGTAATATCGCGCCTATATCGTTTTGCGTTGATAATACGCAGAGCGGTATAACGATTGTTACATGCACCTTTCCCTTTGGCAATAGCCGCACACGTCATGGGTCACGTGCACGGTAGGAGTTTCTGGCCTGGTTCGCTTGCCTGTTGCATGACGGACTCACCTGTCCAATTACGTACAGGTGCATTTGTAGCGCTTGCTCGCTGCCTAACTCGCTTCCTCTGCGCGCTCTTGCCTTATTCGTCGAGCTTTCAAGGCTCTTGATTTCTTTGAAAATTTTCAAACTTTTTTAATTTACGTGCCTGTATCCGGATTGCAGTAAAATTCAACTTTTTTAGACTCCACGAGAATTTAAATGCGGAAAAATATTATGATAATCTGGCCTGTAAACAATCGTTTAAGAAGCTCTACATTTTAATAGTTGCATAAAGAAATCTTTTCTTTTTTTTTTCTGGAAAAAGTCAATCAATCCTCCTCAATTCTCGTGTGTTTAAAGTACCCAAATAGACTGTGAAAATTGAAGGTTGCCAATGATATATACGTAGCAGCTAGAGAGAATGAGCGCCTGCTCTTTATTTCGCCCTTAATTGGCAAGTTTATGTCTCCGCCTCATTAGCTTGTCCCACTAATCGAGGAGAAAATAATAAAAGCACTTTCAGCCGAGCGCACGTAAAACGCACCGTTTGATTTATCATCGTCAAAGCTGTTTACGACGTTCGTATCAATTAATGACTCGTCTTAATTAGCGCACGGTGAGCGCGATATCGATATGTGCCATCGGCATGTACGATTAGACCTGTATACTCGAATACCAGTATACCGACGCCTTTGCCGTTTATCTCAACAAGGCTTCCCCTTCCCTCTTATTTGGCTGTTAGGAACACTGAAATCAAAGTATTTCATTCATCTAAAGCGCGGATACGTGAAAGGCTCTCTCTCTCTCTGTCGGTGTTGGATAAAAAACGAGAGGCGCAGTTCCAAAAGCCGCTTTAATTAATACCACTCGTCAATAGCGATATGTCCCGTCATTAGTCGAGCCGAGCCCAGCGTAAAACCCACGCGGATTCAAGCAGATCGAGTAACCGCGGTTGAAAGAGGATAAAGGGTGGTAGTGGGTGCACAGCCGACGTGATTTCGAATGTTTAGCGAGGGAAACGACAAGCTACGTCTCGTATAGAGAGAGGGGCGAAGGGGGGGGGGGAGAGGGTTGAGAGAGACGAACGGCAGGGTGATTTCGTTATACGTTCGAGCCGACGGAATTAATTGACGCTCGGCTGGGAATAATTGCACTTGTACAGGCTCGGACGTTGGGATTTAGGGGATGAAGGAAAGCTTAGGGCTTGGCTGAACGCCGGAAGCCGGATGAAGATGGCTCTCTCTCTCTCTAGTACCCTCTCTCTAGGTGAGCGGCCTCCCATTGATCGCGCTGTACGCTGGGATACGTTGGCTGGTCCGTATTACTTGTCCTCTGCTATTGGCTTTTAATGACTTAGGCGAACGGTGATGGGGGAAGGGGGGGGAGATGTGACTGATATGGTAGTTTGTAATTTTTGTACGCTGCGCGCAACGTTTTATTACCCCATTAGAAAGGTATCGACGTTTTTACGAGCCCACCCGAGATAATAAGGTAATTCGTAGTTTATGATATTTTTTTCTCCCTTTACAACTGCGGAGAGTGGGAGATATCTCGCTCGTTCGTTTGGTCTTATCTTCAAAGCGGGTATTTGTTAAAAAGAAAAAAAAGAATAAGTTCTCTACAAAGTCGAAATTTCAATGATAATCGCTGTAATAGTAGGGAAAAAGAGGGAAATAAAAAAAAAGGACACAGCCTAAAGGATTATTCTTGTTATATACCAGTTGAGCAGTTGTTGTCAAGGCTGAGTGTATCGGACTAGAACACTCGCTCGATATCGAATACATCTGCCTTTAGCCAAAGGCCGAAAGAGAAAAAGAGCGCGAGGCAGTGAGCGGTGAGCTTTCGGTAGTGGTTGTGTGTGGGGGGGGGGGTCAGGAGAAAGAGACATGGAGTAGGTAGGCGCCGACGGCAGCGAAATTCCTCAGCCTCTCTCTCCCTCCCCCACCTTTATTGGCTCGATTCAATCGTCCAGATTAGAGGGACCGAGTACGCGGTGTGGTGCTGCTGCTGCTTCGGCTCTCCTCGGCGATATATACAAGAGGGGGAGAGGAGAAAGAGCGGAGGTCACCGCTAAACTCACTCCCGGCCAAATCAAGTTTACCTCCTCGAGAGTCTGCCGCCGCGTGGATCAAGTTATCGGGACAAAAATGGTACACAGTCTGGGAAAAGTGGGAGGGCCGGCGGGGGAAGGAGGAGAGAGGGTGACTGTGCCGGCGCTCCGGTGGTCGGGCGAGCCGCGAGATACGCCGATCGATTGTAGATAACGGGCGCTATTGCAGTTTCTTCGCTGCTCCATCTCTCTTTCCCTTTTCCCTCTTGGCCTTATGTATCTCGAATACATGCTTCTCCTTTCCCTTTTCCCGTAAATTGTACTTTCTTGCTTACCGTCTTTCTGTCCTTCTCGCTCCCATAGTCTCTCCATCCCCTCGCTCCTCTTATCTTTGCTAGCTTCGTTTAACCGAGTTTTCGTCGTCTAGCTCGGCTGGTAATCCATCTTGCCACCGTTTTCCTCAACCTTTTCTCCTCCATCTCTCTTTCTCTTGATAGGGGATTATGGATACTCTTGAAAAATGAAATCGTTAATTATAACTTTTAGAAATATGATCTTTCTTCCACTTATCCCTTTTATTATATGTAGGTTATTGTAAAATTCGTTACTTATTCATCGAACAATAGTTATTATACGCTCAAATAATGAGTTTCGTAATAAAAATTATTGGAACGCAGTAGAAAAATTAATCGATATCGAATAGAACGGCAGATAACCATATTTGACATCTGCTTATAAATTACTGTTACGTTTACTAAAAATATTTAATACGACATAAAGATAGCCTTAAATCATTATAAAATGCATGAATTTCAATAAAAATTAAATTTCAACCCTGTCCAATCGTATACATAACATTTTTTGACTACGTTTTACTCGGCGTCTCGTTATACGTACATAAGCATCTATTAACGTTTTTGGTCCAAAATCGAAAGGTACAGTAGGGGGACGGGAGGTGCAGTTCATATCTCGACGCAGATAATTGCTTTTTTTTCTTTTATTTCGACATTCACTTACGAGCGCGGCGGGCAGATGTTCGATAACGCTGTCTCTCTTTTTCCCCGACCCTATAATGCGCCGCCATTGTAGGATACAGGCGTGGCAAATTAATTTCTGCATGAACAATGAGCCAGAGCCAGCCCTATATACGCTCGCTCGCAGTGCGGGCTGTATATATAGATGGAAAACAGAAGCGGGGGTAAGAGGGGGATGAGTATAGCCGCGAAAGAGGTGTATAGAGGAGGAAAGAGAGAAAGGTGACGGAGCGTGAGAGAGAGAGAGAGAGAGAGAGGGGGGGCTGTTTGCCGTCTGGTCGCGAAGTCTATTATAAAGTGGCAATTAAATGCGATATTCGCGGCATAATTAATAAAGCGAAGCCGAGCGTGCCGGCAAGTTTTTATTGTTTCGCAAGGGTATACAGCAATGCGTGCCTCAGGTCCAATGCGGAAGGAAGGGTGGATGGGCAAGGCGAGGTAGGGGGAGGGGGGGGGGTAAATGTACCGTGGCTTTTCCAATTATCGATTGCTAAACGAGCAGCCGGCCAATGAGGAATTAGCCCCATCTCTCTAAATGCTCTCTCTCTCGCGCTCGTTCGCTCGCTGCGGATTTAACGTTCTCTCGCACTACTCCCGGCTACAACTCGCACGTTCCCCCCCTCCGTTTTTCTCGCTTTAATGCGCTTTCATAATTTTCCTATTCCGATATTTTATCAGAGCCTCGTGTAAATTAAATGTTATCGCGGCAAGGCCAGGCTCTCGCGCGCATGCACACACTCGCACATGTATACAGGGAGACGCATAAGCGCTCATTTTACAGTTTACGAGCATTCGATAGTCGCGGGCTTAAAAATTGCATATTAATTAATCCGGCTGCTGCTGTTTAAATAATAGCCGCAAGCTCAAAATGACTCGATTATCCGGCGAATCAATTTGTAAATCCTTCGTCGGCGGTTATTTAATAAATACTTATGACCACCGGGCATCGAGAGATGCGACGCTCTGCGCTCGAGCTTATCGAGAAAATCGTCGATATCAGGCATTTGTCCGTGAGTTTAACAGAAGCGAGATATAAAAAAAAACGGACAGGTACAGGAGGAGCACACGCGATCTCCCACGAAGACGATGCGAGGGGAGAGCACTTATACGAGCGCGGGAGAGGGGACGCGCAGGAAAGTGGAGGCTGCGAGTCACGCAGAGGCCGGCGCGTGAATGAGTCGGCTCTATATACTGTGAGCGCCGAGAGTGAGGCGGGAATGAGAGCACGCACGTGCTTTCCTCCCGGCACTTTTCTACCCTCCCATTCTTTCCTACTCTCGCGTTCTCTCATTAATTCTTCTGCATCTTGGTCATCTTCAGCTCACCTGCGGCTCTCTCTCCATTCACGCTTATTCTTACCCCCCTTTTTTTCTTCTTTTTTTTCTTACTGCGCTCCAATTTTTCGAAGTTAAAGTAACCCCTACGCTCGTAGTTGAAAATTTCTTCTTCTTTTTTTTAAATTTAAATTCATTTTTTTTAATTCAACATGAAATGAATTGAATTTGCCGGTCGTTCGTAGCGGATAAGAAAATATTTCGTACACTTATCGCTGATGTGACAATTTATCAAGCCGTGACGCAACGTTATTCGCACGGTTATATTACACTCCCGGGCAATCGACATAATCTTCAAGTTCGTTTTATATTAACGCGTGCCTCGCCGCCGCGAAATATGCCTCGTCAAGTGCCAAAGTGCGCCCACAATTCTCGGTTAGCTTCTTCCATCATAAGCGCGCGCATGAAAATTCGTAGTAGACGCAAAGGTATTCCGGCCGGGGAAAGAAAGCAAGAAATAAAAAGAAAAAAGAATGAAAAAGAGGAGAAAAGCCGTGAGGTAGGGGGGAGAAGGCGGGGGAGGAAGAAGGCAACACATTTCGAATGCCGAGGCATCGCAGAGCGCGCAGACTCGAGAGCGGTCTTTGTCGCGCACCCTTTGACGCGGTTGTCTTTCTCCTTTTCTTTTTTACGCCTTCCGTCTCTTTCTCTCTCTTTCTCTGCGGCCAGCGCGCACTTCCATTATCGTCCCTCTCCAATTATAGTCAGGGGGAAAAGAGGAGGCGAGGGAGTTACAGGGAACGTAGGCGCGAGAAGGATGGGCAAAGAATAAGAGAGAGCGAGAGAGAGAGAGAGCCATCCCCCTAGCCGTCGTGTCTGCGGGCTCTCGTCGTCGTCGCGCGCGCGCGAGTGTAGTCGTCCTCTCCATCTATTTCCCGGACCGGAAGCCCCAACAAGTCGCAGGTGGGGTCTACGCGAGCAACCGCGCGTGCTCTCTCTCTCTCTCTCTCTCTCTCTCTCTCTCTCTCTCATGCAGTTTCATTGTCATTCCGCTCCTAGTTCAATTTGTCGGCTCGTGCTACTCCTCGGGATTCTCGTCCTCGGCGCAGTAACGATCGTCTCCTTCTTTCTCTCCCTCTCACACTTCCTCTCTCTTTCTCTTGCCCCTCCCTTATACGCTTCGCGACGGCTCTAGAGAGAGGGACGGAGAGAAAGCTCGTACGGCGCAGCAAAAGCTTGGCAAATTGACGGGAGCGCGCGCGCGCCCTGATGCGCGTCGACCTAGAGCCGTCGCGGAACATTGACGCATCCGCTTCTCCTGGTGATAATCATAGAAATGAGGACATTTAGAAGCTGCTCGATGATTTTTGCCTCTCTCGCTACAGCGACGTGACAATGAATTCGAGATATACTGACTTGTTTGTTGCCGTTTTTTTGCGGGTTCTTTTCTTTCTTTCATACGTATATTTGTCCAAGAATCATTTATTTCTTCAAATAGCTTATCGATTTAATCGCTATCTGGATCGTTAATAAATTATCTTGAATAGAAAGTTTTATCAGAATGGAAATGTTTTTTCTTATTGGATTATAAGGTTGTTGGAAATCTGCGATTTTATTGGAACTTAATCAGATATTCAAACACTTCAGACCTCCCGCACGTAAATATTAAAGATAAAAATTAGCAATTGCCAATAAAAATTTATTTTACTACTTACGGAGTTATTTGTGATTTTTATTTTAATTGATAATTTACATTTGTTTCAGGTACGTGATTCCTTACTCTTTTTGGTGTAGATTGAATATAGAAAAACTGTAAGTATAACCAAATTGTTTATTTTTATTGATTAGATGTCAAAAAATACATTAAATGACAATTTTATGCAATGAATATATCCAATTTTAAATTTAAATTTACAATTCAAAAAGATTTTTAAATAGTATCTTATAAACTTCGTGATTCTTACAGAAAAACGTTTTACGAGGTGGTTATGTTGAAAATAAATATTATTTTTCTTTCTTCAAACTTCAATTAAAAGTCTCAACAATCGTATTATTACAATTTTCAGATAAATATTACAATATTCTTGAAAAATGATTTTAGAAGAGATTTATACTTTATAAACCTTTGCAATATTTTTTTATTTATAATTTTTAAATGTTTTATCAAAGCTTTTTGTTATTTACGTATTATTTAGTATGTTTAAATATTTGATTAAGATTTCAATAACAAATACACCATACGACCTGTATTCAATTTTTATTATATATTTTGGAAGTTTCATCATTTCAATGTAAAAAAATAAATAGGTAATCGAAAAGTTCTAAAAACCAAATAAAGCATCATTCTTGAAATAAAGTTAATTCACAGAACTACATTAACGAATTTGAAGGATTGAGACTAGCAAAGAGATGAAAATCTAGTTAATTGCAACAATTGAGCAACAAGTGCCAGGCAAGGTACCTTATTATAGCAGCGCTGCAGTACTTCTTTGCTCGTTCTCTCTCTCGCTCTCTCGAGTTATGACGAGGTCGCGCTAACTCCAGAAAGCCAACCACAAAATTTTCGCATGACCCCGATAAAAGTTTAGCCGTGGTATCGACAGCAGCCAAGCCGCATACGCGCGTCATGCGAAACACTTCCAAACAACTCCATACTGCGCGCGACCCAGGGGGCGAGCTTTAAAAAGATTAGGATAACAGCCGCCAGCTCAATATACCCAAAATCATTATCGTAAGGGATTTTTTTTTAAAAGCCTTTTTACCTCGACTACGTGCCTCCGAGCCCACGCCATAGCCGTTTGCTTTCAAGCTCCTAGGCTTTCAAATTTTGCGAGAAATTGTCTTTTTATCCGACTTTTTTTTAGCTTATCCGTCGAACTTCTTTTTCTCTTTTTTTTTAAATCTCTTTTTTTCTTTAGAAAATTACAATGGGGATAAGGGAGCACTTGTCTTAATGCAGCATTTCTTTAGGACCGAGACAGTGGGTTACTTTTTTAACGCGTGATTTATCGGTGACGAGAAAAAAAAGACGGTTTCTTTTCGAAAACTATTCGATCGATGTATATGTAGTGTTCCTCTTTCATTTGGCGGGGCGGTACGAAGACAGAAAATGGAGAGCGAAAATTTTTCATTAATTTTGATGCATATTCGCGTGACAAGTTGACAGGGCCGGAGGGGGGGGGCGCGACCGATGGAAATAACGCGTCGCTTTGCGCGCGAGTTATGCGAGGAGGAAAAATTATTGAAATGGCCTGTGCGTATTTATACGCGGATTGAAAATTTTCCCCGAGTCTCGAGCGTGCGGATTTCAAAATTCCCAGGAGGAATATTTTCTGAATTCGAAATGGCGCATATATATCGGCTGTTATTACTACCTGGGGAGTGCGTGAAAGGCACTCGTTGGTTATATGCAGCGGCCAACTCATAATTTTGCAAGCTTAAACATTCGAAGGTGATGGAGTGTTAATCGTAAGGTTGCCACTGTCGTTGTATAAAAGAGTAATCGAATTTCGATGTTCCGCATTGGTGCGCGAGGAAACAAAAACAAAATTCATTTCTGTGTGTTTTATTTTTGTTATCTCGAGACAGGAATCTACGAATTTTGTTCTTTTTATCCGAATTACCGGGGGAAGTAAAAAAAGAACGTAAAACAATCGCATGTACATGTGTATACGTATATATGTGGACGATCGATTCTTCTGAAGATCTAGGCCCAAGAGCAATTGAGCCTCTCCTCGGACGTCTCCTCTCGGCGAGACATATAAGAGATTTCTCAGGACGAGCATCGCCGCCGGTAGTCGTCGTCGTCGTTGCCGGCAATAGCCGCACGGGGGCAAGGTAAAGAACTCGAGGAAAAGTCTTTTGGAGCCGAGCCAGGCGCGATTGTCGGAAATTCACGGCGCTAGCTCGTAATCCTCGCAAGAGGGGAAGCGAGCGAGAGAGAATATAAGCTGCAGCGCTCACAAAGGCCAAGCTCGGCCCACGAGATAGCGCCAGCCTTACCCTCCGTCTCGCCCGCGGCAGCTACGGGGGATGATTGATTCTTTTCGCTGCTGCTGCCGCTTGCACGCTTATTTTTTTAAGCGCCACTTTTACCGATCGCCTCCCCCATTCCCTCCTCCTCCGCACCGACTGTACTCGCGTAGTGTAGCGGCAATAGATTGACCTCCTCTCCCTGCGGTCTTCTTCGTTTCCTCGGGGTTTTCCAACCGATTTCCTTGGAGACCTACCCTTTTGCGTGCTTATCCCTTCTACAATATTAATATACGAGAAAACATGATTTTATTTGACGCGCCTGGCTTGAGAAGCCTGCAACTTATTTTCTCCTTTATTGCTACTCAATTTCATGTTTGCTGTAGTATGCCGAGGGATCGAATATGTAGATGGCCCTGTAACTCTTTAACTATATAGTCGACGAGATCGTTAATGATGAATCGGTAATCGATAGTTTAGCGGGACGATGAAGGAGCTGAAGTAGCCTGTTCTCTTTTTGCTCGGATCCCGAGTGCTGTAATTGGATGTAACAACTTGATTAAGGAAATTTTGTGACGGGACGGTCGGGGGACGACAAAAGACAGTAGCCGCAAGGCGATCAGCCGGGTTTCTCGATACATATCCGGCTCTTGTCGGTAAAGAGCGATTATACCTTTTTTGAAGCAATGTACACGGCTCTGGCTATTATTAGATCTATAGTGATTTGATAATAAACTGCTTTCGAAGTTAATAGTCGGTAAATTCGTGATTAATTAAATGCTGATGGATCTCTTGAATTATTATTTAAATACGAGTAGGGATAGTAGTATGAATTGACACAATTGTTTGTCGAGTTCATCGACTCGCTACAGTTCATAATACTCTTGATTTACAATAGTCGAGAGAGCTATTTTGAGGTCGATAACTTACCGAATGACTTATTACAAAACATTATTGCATTTTTTGAAAAGTTTTCAACTCAATGTATGAAACTCAGTGGAAATAGGCCATAAACAATATCTTGCATACCAGAGAAATTCAAGTTCTAGTCATATAATTTTATCGACCTCAAAGTAATAATACGTTTACAGAAGAAATAAAAAGCCCGTGTGTTTGTTTGGAAAGAATATAATATGGATCAAAAGCCGAGGGAAACGAGTCAAAGATTTAGGGAGTACGAGGGGAGGCCGAGTTGGAAAGGCAGAGGACAGGCCGTCACCGGTTACGTGGGTAACTCTTCTCGATTTCCTCGCTTCCTGGACAGTTTGCATTCGGAATTATACTTGGCAAGCCGAGAAAGGCAAATTCAGAGCGGATTAATTTATGAGGGTCGCGTGTGTCCGGGGACGCGCCATTAATCCTGCCCTTTCTTTCTACCTCCCGCGCCCACGTAGAGCATCCCCCTGCTCCTCCTTCTTCCCCAATGTCTCCTTCTCGGGCGTCCGAAAAATTTTTATTCCCAATTTCACGCTCGCGGCACTCGGCCGCCATTGTCCCATTAAACTTCAAGGACACTGCAGCAAGGCTGAGAGAGTGAGAGGCGAGTACTGTTCGCCAGCCATCTCTGATTAATGACTCCACTTTTCGTTTGTCATATTTTACGCTTTTCTAAAAAGTTTGAGAAAGCCTCTTCTCGCTCTTAGGCGCTGATTGTTTTATTTATAGCCGGCCATTCGACGCGCCTTGTAGCCCTAATGAGTGCGAAGAGTTTCTCAAATCGTGAAAAACCGACCAATGTTTTCCAGTCCTTGCGCCTACGATTTTCATGCTAATGCGCAGAGCTTCTATAATTCCTTTAATTTAGATCGTCTTTTTACTTAATCGCCTACTATTTTCGACCTTTTTTTCTCCTCGTAGAAACAAAATATGAGCGTTTGCTTGCTATTCGAATATCCATCATCGTAAAATTTTCGTGCGTTCGGGCAAAGCGATCGATAAAATGTTCATTTCCCCTCGAAGTGGACAGGAGATATTCAAATAAAGGAAGGAGAGAACAGAGAAGGGATGAGATATAGAGAGAGGTATTTTTCGTTACGACTACGCAATAATGGAATCGTACGCGTGCTTGAGAAAATAAATGTGGATGTGCGCGCAATACTGTTTACGAATTCACATTGTTGGAAATCTTTCGAGGCTGTTGCGAGTTTAAATATTTTCTAAATGCGAAGGCAAAAAAAGAAGTACTCCCAACGTATATACGAGCCCAGAAAAAAAGCTCTCTCAATATCCAAGCGGCGTTCGAATTTGCGAGCTATTTCCCCGCGTACACACAGGCGTTCGCCTGTATTCGGAAGAGCTTTTTTATCTCAACGATCTGCAAAAAGGTAAGCCATTTACCTTTTGTTTTTTAAAGATAATAGTAAAAAGACACGAACAGTAGTTAAAACGCTTAACATCAATCGTAACCCCTATCATTAACTACGTTCAACTATTCGGCCAAAGTGTGGTAGAGGTGCAGCTTTACTGTTCAAAGCCTGCATTTCGCAAAGTTTATAATTCGAGCGATCTCTTTTGCACTAAAGCTCTCGAATAAATTTTATATCTCTTAAAAACGGCAAGAGAAGACGAAGGCAGGATAGACGTGGAAAAACAAACAGGAACGAAATGAAAAAGTCGGGCATTTCCATTTTCATTCGACTTCCCGTAGCGACGGTGGGAGAAGAGAAAAATAAACGCCCGGCAAATATTCGAGCGGGACTTCCCCGGGCATCATTAACCACTTGCGAACGCGTAAAAATGCCGAGAGCGCGTCAAGTGCTCGGCGCTTCTTTCTCGACCCTATTGGCCTCTCCCCATTCTCCAAAGCGGCAAATTCCCGATGCAGGCCCGACAAAAGCCCCACCTCGGAGCAGTCATCGAGTGGCAAACATATTTCATCGAAACGTTCCGCGTCGGTCTACCTTCATGAATATATAACGCAATGAACGATTCGCGAGAAAGCCAAGCGAGGATATATCGCTGGGATTTGGAGAAAAAGGTTAAGTAATTTTATTCCGCGGCTGAATGAGCTTTTATATGATAAGAAATTTCGGTCCGCCTTTTTTTTCTCTTTCTCTCCTACGGCCGTCTGCCGCCTCGGCCGAACTATCTCTTCACGACGATTCTAACACCCTACTTATTTTTGTTCGCTTCGGCAAAAAAAAAGGCCGGTCTCGAGTTAAATAATTGCCCATTAACACTACCCACCTACGGATAAATCTCGAACTCGCGTATTTGAAGATAAGCCGATAGGAGCACACCCATATATATACGGCTCTCCTTGGATTCCCCTCGATAACAAGTCTTTCGATACGCTTGCGCTCTTGTATTCCGGGACGAGCAAAAAGAAATTTTTCCGATTGGAACTGCTGCAGCTTTGTCGCCGCTATGGAAATGATTTGCGCTGATGCTCGACTCGGTTATATCCATTTACTTGATTAAATTTTAATGTACGCGATTGGCTGCCTTTCCGGCATTTCCTATGCCATATACTGATTACTGTGCGGCGGGGTGCAAAAAATAAGGGATTTTCAGGTAATTTTACGAGATCGTTTAGCCCGCTTGTCGATTGAACGTTAATTTCGCACGTATTGTTTGAGTTGAACGAAAGGATTACTTCGAAAATTGTTTAAAATGATTTTTAAAATATTTCAAACGTATATGTATTCGTGTATTATTTGATGCTCGAAGATTCTGCATTTCAATCGCATTTGGAATTTGGAGATTTGGAATGCTGTAAACAGTAGGTCTATTGATATTAATCCAAAGCAAAACGCAATATGGTAAACAATAAAATTTGCGCGTATACGGCAAACGCGTAACAATAATAGCACGATTATATTGGCAAAAATAAAAATTTTCTCGATAAATTCCAAGTTGAAATAATTAACGACTTTATTATTAAGTGAGATCGAGGAGGATATTCCCGGAATTCCAGTCAGAGCCATTATCAACGAGGCCGTATTGTTCATGTAATGCTCTATCGCGTTTCCATCAACTCTACCAATACCATATCTCGGAAATCCAACATACGCGAGATGACAGATATTCGCGTGGATATGCGTATATCAGGCCGATAAACAACGCGATCAATCACACGCAAATTCTTCCCAACTTAATATTATACCATACCTTTGTTAAGATTATATAATTACATAATTAACGAAAATCAAAATTAAGTATAAAAACTTAGATGAACGTGTGTATCCTTCCACGTTGGAAATATGAACGTAGTCTCCTAGACACTGAGAAAGAGAGGCATTTAATTTTACGCGGTAATAGTAGCAGTAGTGGTAGTAGGTCTCTCGCAAGCCAACTTTTCCACCTCGTATTACCGCTTTTCCCAAGCGAGCTACATATTAGCATTATCCACGGCTCAGCGCATACGGCAAAGGCTGGCGGGTTAGCGTCGTTTTACCCCGCTAGCCCAGTAGAGATTCATGCGGTTTTCCCAACGAACTTCCGGCCTCTCGGTATTTTTGCGTCCGCCGCCACCGGAGGCTTCGGGCGATAAGTAAGCACCCCAACGGCTGCTGCTGCTGCTGCGCTGTTCCGCGTGATAGACAAGCCGGTTCTCTCGAGCTGCTCTCGTGTTTCCTATCGAAATACAGGCCCTCTGCCCCCTCCCCTCATCACCGCGCGGTCCTCGGTCTTCCTAACGCGTATACATATCGCTTGTTGTTGCTGCCGCCGCTTGCTTGTGTGGGAGTTTATACACCGGGCCGAGCCCTGAAGTCCACCGGGCGACGGAGGGCGGCGGGAGGAGGGGGAGGGAGGGGGTGTATGCGCGGCTCTGATGCACCGAGGCTGTAACTTGTTTGTGCGATACACGCAAGTCTACCGTCGCTGCTATGCTGCAGGCAGTGAGGGCTCGCTGGCGTGGCTTGTCCGGTCGCTTTATCGACGTCATTCGCAGCTAGGTAAATGCCCGCGAGAGGAGAGAGAGAGAGAGAGACACTCTCTCGTTAGTCGAGACGTACGGTTTCACAGGCGAATTGAATGACAGGCGCAGCACTGCTGCTACGTGTCTGGATGACGTCGTTGAGCTGAAAAGCTGGGATATTGTTAGATCGAGTTTCAAGCGGTTCAGAGCGATGACTCTGCCAGGATAAAAAAATAGACGAGAGAGATTCCTATCGGGATCCAAGTTGCTTTAAGGTACTAGTGAAGAGATCTTCGCGTGCCAAACGTCAATCGGCATCGCTTAAGCGTCGTTGACTCGCTGATGGATTTCGGGGGATGAAAGAGGCGTCCGAGCTTGGAAAAGTTTAAGGCTAACTACGCGGGGAGTAGTCGTGTGGCGACGACCCGAACAGAAACGTTAGGCAGGCGCTTGCCAGGTCCTGATAAGTTACCTGACTAGCATTGCCAGGCCCTGACAGGGCGATGTGGTAAGGCAGTTCTAAGGTCCTGTCAGGGAAAGCTTGATTAGCCTTAGTAACCTCACTTTTTGAATCGGCGATGCTAAACGTACTCCAGATTTCATTTCCCGTATAGCT
>JAPYYQ010001317.1:0-35852 GCA_030522585.1 Anagyrus pseudococci
AAAAAAAAAAAAAAAAAAAACGGGGAGAGATAAGCGCCCGATCGCGCACTCCAGACGCACTTCCTATAGTCTGCAAAAGTTTATAATTTATGGCCAGCGCGTTAGGGATACGTATTGAAAATGTCAGTTTTCTTTTTATTTACGGTCTGTTTTTTTTTTTTTTTTTTTTAAAGAATATTAGTCAAAGAATATTACAGCGACCGATGACGTTGTCCTAAGGAATAAGTATAGTTTAGAATCTTTTTTTTTTCATTTTTCCCGTCTAAGAAAATATTACCAAGCTTCTAAGACAAAAATATAAGAATAAAAAAAGAAAAAATCCTTGCGATTCAATACAATGTAAATTACCGTTTTCCCTGCAGATTACTAATTATCTCGTCTTAGAAATAATAAGCGTATATTTCTGCACTGCGCCTTCCTGACCTTATTCTCGCTACTTTCGTTATCAATTTAAACAGGAGAAAAAAAACCGATAATCGGCCCAACTGATAATTTTAATGATAATTATCTCTCGCGAGTGATAGTATTGAATTTAGAAGCGATTAGATAAACTAAATACATTGCGCAAGACGTTTGGTCTTCTTTTTTTTTTTATCTATAAGATACGAGAAATATAAAATTAAAAAAAAAAGTTTTTCGCTGATAATACAAAAGGTTTATACCTGAACCTGTATACAGTTATGACATCGGGCGGCTTATTTAAAATTTATAAACTCGTTAAAATGTCATCTCCCTGTATAATATACACAGCTAAATTGAGCTGTAAAATTAAATTACCCAAATTTTACATTACCTCTCTTATTACGAAAATCATTAGCTAGCTTTTATTGCCGTCACGTGTTTCACCCAAATTACCAAAGACAGCCTGCATACACAAATTTTCACAATTAACGCGGCAGCCGGAATTCCTAAGAAAATATATTTCGTGTATTAATATACGAAATAAGCTTTTCAACTTCAAACTGTCGCTTTATTAGCTTTTCAACTTCAGACCATCGCTTTATTAGCTTTTCAACTTCAAACCGTCGCTTCATTGATAAAGAGCTCTCGCGATACGTCTCTCGCTCTCTTGGGCCTCGTATAATATCAATTAGAGCGCTCGTTATCGCCTCAAAAAATCATCGTCTACAATCTCCAGAAGCATATATTTACATACAACGCACAGGGAGACGCACAAATCCTCGCTGTCTACGTTTAATCTCGTTCGATATTCGAGAAAAAGCCTCTGTGAATATAATAAAAACAAAACTATATGTATATATCGCCAGATTTTGTATTATCTGTACAAACGTTGATCCCAAAGTCCTCTTGCGCGCGCACACACACACACACATGTATTATGGCTATATCAACGGTAAACAGTCGTCGATAAGAGAAGAAATAAGAGAGGCGTGCACTTACACGCGGCAGACGCGCAACGTTTGACCGACGTTTAAAGCCAATGCAAAACGTTGCTCTCGAAAGTTTGTCACTCCCGGATGTACATAGTGTAATGCAAAATCGCTCTCGCGCTTATCGCAAGACGGTTCAATCTCAGCTGAAGATGATCGAACTAAAAGAGACGCGCTGATGCTGCTGCTTTGTGCCCTCTCGCGTCATCGAAGAATGGCACATAAGAGAGAGAGAAAGAGCGTGTATATGCAGTGTGCACACGAGGTTACGCAGTATGTGGATCTAACACGATTTCTGAGATTAGTTATGCAAATAAAAACTATGGTGCACAGCTTTTTGCTTTTATTTCTGTTTTTTTTTTCAAATTTATTTCTCGCAATTCAAACTTCAACAAACGCGATTATACAGTATAAATTTGTGGTTCGATCAAATCACAAAGGTGACTATGACGTTTTTTTTCCGGGTGTGAGGGTTAAGTCGATATGAATGTAAAAAAACCAAAAAAAGAGAGACGCGCTTGACTTAGCCGCGGTGTTATCCTCGTTCTAATTATGTTCTACTTCTTTTTGCTGTATATACCGGCGCTCGGCGCCTGATAGCGCGCTTATTCGAACGAGGAATAAGGCGCGGTTTTTGTTCGTTTCGAAAGATTATTGAAGCGATATATAGGGAATTGCGAAAAAGATATATTATATATATATATATATAAATTCGCAGCGACGCGCTAAACCTTTTTGAGATCAAGTGGAAAATAACGGCTAATAAAGCAGCTCTCGAAGGAATGAGGGAGAGAGATGATCTACTTGACTTGATTAAATAGGGACGGGGATAGGGGCGACATAATCCTAACGCGCTTGTTTGTACACCTTATTAATTTTCATTGCTCAGGCACATTACACCCGAGGCTGACGCGTATACAACGTGGTCTGATATTGCGTTATGCATTACATATTTTTTCTTCTTTTCAACTTTATATCGCTGTGACGTAAATAATCGTTTTTCCAACAGCATATTACAATAATTGAGTATAGAAAATTTGAATTACTTTTTTTCTCTTTTTTTAAAAAAAAATATATATCCCGCGATTACTAAAGACCTGTCGCCAATTGCTACGATAAAAATTAGCGATTATCCGGGGCCGGCGCCCTATCGAAAATATATATTATAAGCCCAATTATGCATAAATTAAAAAAAATTCTACGCTCCCGGGTATTGTGTAACCGTCGACAAAATTTTATCAAGAAGCGCACGCGCGAGCGTTGGCCGGCGCACAAGACGCCGTTTGCTCACGTGAACAGAGCGGCCATAAACGATACGTTTAAACTTTGACACCGGATAATAGCTTGTTACATTATATCGTTAAGCCCGCGCGTATTACTGCACTTATCGATATAGTCTATCGGTCGTTAACATTTTTTCGTCGATTTAGCTATAATTAGAGGCGAGAGCTGAGAGATAGAGAGCCTCTCCTATACTATACAGCGCATACATCTGAATGAACAAAGTGAAAGATAGCGATCCGGCGGTATGCGGCGAAACGTTTGGGGCACGTGTACACGCATTGACAGCTAGATGAATGAGCGTGCAACAAGGGAACAGGGAGGGAGAGTAAAATGAGTCAACGTCGGATCACGAGACGAGGTTCGTTAATATATATGCATATACATACTTAGTTGCCTCGGGGCATTATTCGAAGAAAATCGGTATCGATTCATTAGCCGATTTCCGTCATGTGCATGCCGCTCTTAGAGGCTCTTTGTAGCTAAACAATGCCTAGGGTCACGCGCCTCTAATGCGTTCACCGTTATCTTGACAACCCTCGCATTGACCTGTGCTCCGATAGAGTCGTTAACTTCTCTCTCTCTCTCTCTCTCTCTCTCTCTCTCTCTCTCTCTCTCTCTCTCTCTCTCACTAAAACTTTTACAATCTGGAATATAGAAGCGTCAAAAAGAACCGTAAAAGAGAGATGGAGGAGCGGGGAGGGGGGGCTTGAAGAGGGGAAAGCGAGGCATAATTCTCTCCTCTTGTCTCCAGCCAATCCGTGGCGACGATCTCGGCGATACTTTTTCGTTAAGTCGACGATCGCTTCCGCGCCGTATATAAGCCCGTACGTAGCCAACGTTCGGAGCATTCGGCTTGCATTTATTGTTTTTCCCACAATAAACGCGCTCTCGTCCTTTTCCTCCAACTTGCACGTTCTCTTCGTGTCTCTTTCTCTTCGTTTTCGTTGAAGACAAAAAAATAAAGAAAAACCATGGACATTTTCGGAGACGCGAAAACCACCGGGCTCGAGCACCTTACTCTCGAGCAGATGCTCGAGGACAATCTTCCTGAAAACATCCTCAAGGAAGTCAAGAGGATCATTTATGGACGAGAGATTGAGTAAGTTTTTTCCATCATTTTATTTGATTTTTCCGTTATTTTTTTTTTTTTTTTGTAAATTTTTCTACTTTATATTTTGTTCTGCTTTCATTGTAAAAATTTCCTTGTAAAATATTACTTAAGACCGCGATTTCAAAAGAAAACGTAAACAATCGTATTAACGTAAGCTCTGCGACAGTGCGACACTTTCTAACGCCACATGTGCACATAAAGTCCGATATGAATTTTCTCCTAAGCCTATGCCAATGTATAATTTAAAACAATCTTTACTTGGCCACCACCAGATCTCTCGATCTGCCCAAGGCCGAGAAGGGCCTGAACCTGGACGTGCAGGGCTACAAGATGGGAGGAGCGATCGAGGAGCAATTGAGGCCCCCGCGCATAGTCCGCGTCGGCATCATCCAGAACACCGTTGTCCTGCCAACGACCGCCCCGGTGCGCGAGCAGCGCGACGCAATCTACAAGAAGATCGGCAAGTACATCGACCACGCCGCTGCCAGCGGCGCCAACATCATCTGCCTCCAGGAGGGTTGGCGTGAGTATTCCTGCATCTAAAAACCCCACGGCCCCAAAAGAAGAAAAAGAAAAAAACAAATCAGGCCCAACGCTCAATCTCTCGCCCACAGCGATGCCATTCGCCTTCTGCACTCGCGAGAAGTACCCATGGTGCGAGTTTGCCGAGGACGCCCTTACCGGTCCGACGACCGAGCTGATGTCGACCTACGCTCGCAAGTACAACATGGTGATAATCTCGCCGATCCTCGAGCGCGATCGCAACGGCGACATCCTGTGGAACACCTCGGTGGTGATCAACACCGACGGCCGCGTGCTCGGCAAGCACCGCAAGAACCACATTCCCCGCAAGAACGACTTCAACGAGTCGACCTACTACATGGAGAGCACCCTCGGCCACCAGGTCTTCGACACGCCCTTCGGCAAGCTCGCCATCAACACCTGCTACGGACGCCATCATCCCCTCAACTGGCTCATGTTCGGTCTCAATGGCGCTGAGGTACATAGAAACGCTCTTTTTACGATACTTAAAATCGAGGCAAAACCGATTTTTTACAAACTGACACTCGCTTTGCAGATCGTGTTCAACCCCTCGGCGACGACCAAGACCCTATCCGAGCCGATGTGGCCGATCGAGGCCCGCTGCGCTGCCATCGCCAACAGCTACTACACCTGCGCCATCAACCGCGTCGGCACGGAGATCTTCCCCAACGCCTTCACCTCCGGCGACGGCAAACCCGCTCACAACGACTTCGGCCACTTCTACGGCTCGAGCTACATCGCCGCCCCGGACGGCACCCGCACGCCCGGACTCTCCCGTAACGAGGATGGCCTCCTCATCGCCGAGATCGATCTCAATCTCTGCAGACAGATCAGAGATCTCTGGGGTTTCAGAGTGAGTACATAGCTTCTTCTTTTTTATTTAGAATATAATATTCGATGGCTCGTTTCGAGCGGTATAATATTTCAAATTTATCGCTGGGGTCGATAATGCAGCTTACGAGAAGTACGCTTTTCGAGCTTTGATAAAGTAGGCAGCGGTTGTTGATAATTTACAAATTTATCGAAATAAATTGTGTGCGTCTCGGCAGACACACGAACGCGAAAATTAATTGATAAAACGCATGTGTAGCACTTAAGAGATAATCGTATTAGAAGATGCTTCATTAAAACGTTGTTGTCGTTTAATGTTTTGCAGATGACCCAGAGACTCGAAATGTACGCTAACAAGCTCGCCGAAGCTGCCAAGCCGGACTACAAGCCTCAAATTGTCAAGCAATAAATTGCGATCCTGGCCGTTTCGACGTCTTTACTGGTTAAAGAATGAGAAACAGTTTGTCATCGAGATATGCTGTATTTCCACAATTTACCTACCTACAAGAGAGAAAAAAAGCGTAATTTACTGACGTTTTTCATGTACAACTCATATTTACAATTTGTACATGTTTTTTATATATATATATATTCATATTTTTCCATATTTTTACAAATAAAGCTATAGCTTAATTTTTACACGATGTTTTAACATTTACTTATATCCTTCAACATCTTCACCGTTATAAATTTTAGTTGATTCTTTTCAACAAATCTTAATTTTGTATGAACGAACAAACATGCGCGTTAAAAATAATCTGCTCCATTTCTAAAAAGATAAAGATTCCCAGAATTTCTTAAATATACATTTAATGGAAAAAATTTCTTTGTGAGTCAAATATTTATTACGTGACTTTTGCCAGCGAAATCACGAATCGCGGATTTAAAATATTAAATCGGGCCAACTTTTCGAAAGAGAAATAAATGTGTATCTGTGAGTGTAAGTTCGGAAAAGAACAGATTTTTTCCATTAAAAAAATTTATGAGCTTTAGTTATAAATTTTTGTACTGCATATCAGAAGCGAATTCTCATTGAAAACATGTAGTTTTACAAAGTTATATCCGAAAACGCTTGCTCTTTGACACTTTGGCGATTGTAAAATTATCGCGTTACATATTTATTTTTCAATTTTGATTAAGAATCGTTAATAAAAAAACAATCCTTATTAGAATAACGTTACTAATCAACTTATATAAACATTTAGCGTACATTTAGTACAGATTGAAGATACAGCTATTGTTTATCTCGCCAAGACTTCAGCCTATATTAATTGGCTAAACATTGTTGCAATACATTGATTACACGCTCGATAATTATATATCGCGAAGCACACGACTTCGCGTTCGCAAACGAATAAATAATTGAGTTAAAATATGAGTTGTACTACAAAACAAACAACTACATTTACAGAAAAATATTAATTTTTTCGAAATTGCTCAGTTTTACAATCTCATTCTCTCATCCAAATCTCTTACAGTCAACATAATCTTACGCGCACTGTATATGTATACGAAGAAAAAAAAAGTGGGAGAAAGCATATATAAAAATAGCATGTTTATTATCGTAATTGCCCAAGCCCAGAATTTCATATCGTCCTGTCGTTTTGATACACAATCGTATCTTATTTGTCACAGACAAAACGTTAAACATTACGTAAAATAATTAATCTGGAATTTGTCACGTAATGCGCGCGTATCCAAAATATACACACATAATCTTCCATCCTTCCAAAGATAGTGCCAAACGCCGAAGTTGTTTATCAAAATTCTCGCACATTCGCTCTCGGATGCTGATCGAACAATTATTGGGCAACAAACCGACGCAGGCTTCATCACTTAGAGCGCGCTTAAAATTCGCTTCAAATGAAAATTACGATCCATCAATGCGAATGCTTCTTATTCCTCCCAAACGTTTCCGTAAAAATAAATCGCAAAACAAATCTTTTTTTTTTCTTCTTCCATTTCTCTTAAACTCGTCAGCTGATTAAACTTGGCATAAATCAACTCGAAACGCCCGTTTACCAGCCTCTCTCTCTCTCTCTCTCTCTCGCCATATCCAAACGGCCCAGAGATAAACAATAATCGAGTACGTATTTACAGCGAACGCCGAGTTCGAATAGTTTATCTCTCTATATAACGCAGCTCCTTTTAATCGACCCCCCGTCGATGTAGAGAGCCGTGCCTTCTCGAGAGAGAGAGAGAGACCTCCCGCGTATATATAACAGAGCCGTAGCTCGCTAGGCCGCTCGCAATTCAGCTCACGCAGCCGATCACCTCGGACCGATTGACCGATTTCAGACAAACACACCGGATTCCACGCAGCGATCATGGACTCGCTCACCGTCGACAAGATCATCAACGACAATGTGCCCGAGGAGCAGCAGAAATACCTCAAACGCGTCATCTACGGCGAACATGTCGAGTAAGCACTTGTATTTTGTTTAAAAAAAGAGGGTACTTTTTGTTAAAGTAGCATCTCGATTTAATTCGCCGGGGCTTTGTTTAGGCCGATCGATCTGCCGGCTTTTGGCAAGGACGTGCAGTGCGAGGTGAAGGGCTACAGGATCGGCGGCGCTAGGGACGAGCAGTTACGAGCTCCTAGGGTCGTGAAGGTCGCGATTATCCAGCATGGCCTGGTCGTGCCGACCACCGAGCCCATTCGTACCCAGCGCGACGAGATACATAAGAAGGTCGTCAAGTACATCGAGCATGCAGCTGCCTGCGGTGCCAACATTGTCTGCATGCAGGAGCTTTGGAGTGAGTTTCGAATTTTTTTTCCTTCTTGGGATTTACACGCGTGCCCAGTGGTTTTTGTTTTGATTTTCATCAAACGTAGCGTAAGTGTATACTTATAATTAAGCGCATGAAAGTGTTCTTGACAAACTTCAAAGTTGAGATCGGCATAGACCTAGAACTTTATACATTTGATTCGGCGTCTAACGCAGAGAAAATAATTTGAGAAAATCTGCGGCCTGCATTTGCGCTTTAAAATTCTAGAATACTCGCGCGATCGGAGTAACGCTGCGGCTTTCGCGTAAAGCGGCGTTAATACGCACCCGATCGATGTCAATAATCAAGAGATATTTCACCGAACGGCACGTACCGCGAGGCTCGATTTACACAGTCGCGCAAATATTGTTCTTTGCATAAAACATGAGTGGTACCGGTTAATAGAATGAATAATACGTTTGAACGAACTATGCCAAAACGCTAGAATTTTCCTTGACAAGCAATTATTTTCTACACGCGAGAGCAGCCTTCGTGTAAATGATAAACTTCAATTTTTTACAATTGTTTTATAAAATAACAGTAATAGTTGCTCTGCTACGAGGATTATTTACAGTTGACGAAGAATTGCATGCTTGTACATTTACAATTCCAACGACAAGGAAAAATGGATTCACGACACTTAGGCTGCCTAGCGTTACATGAATATTTACTTTGTGTGTTTTTTTGTAAAAGTTATTCTGTCATTCGTTGTAATTACATAATGTGTAACACATTACGAGTGGCGATTAGAAAACGTTTAAAATTCCATAAAACCGCACTCGAATGTTCATCGACTTGAAAACTTGTCCCGCCTACTGAAAAACTTGCAGGATATCACTTTGCAGACAAGCGCGTGGGTTTGAAATTCATGTCTCCGGATAAAAACATTGAAAAACCGGTAACACTCGGCGCAACACAAAGAGAGCCTATAGTCTATAAAATACGTCGAATCAACGGCTCCGTTGAAATAAAAAAAACCCTTTACGCCTATTCGCCAACAGCATCTAAAAATCATCAATTCAAAAGAAAAAGAAAAAATGCTGAATAATCATACTCACGCCCTTATCCACAGCCATGCCCATGGCTTTCTGCACCCGGGAAAAGTACCCGTGGAACGAATTCGCCGAGGACGCTCTCACCGGCCCTACCACGACGTTGATGGTCAAGCTGGCGGAGAAGCACGGCATCGTCATCGTCTCGTCGATCCTCGAGCGCGAGAGCCTCAACTGCGACATCATCTGGAACACAACGGTCGTGATAAACTCGGACGGCCGCGTGCTCGGCAAGCAGCGCAAAAACCACATCCCCCGTAACGGCGACTTCAACGAGTCGACCTACTACATGGAGGGCAATCTCGGACATCCGGTGTTCCAGACCAACTACGGCAGAATCGGCGTCGTCACCTGCTACGGACGCCATCACCCACTCAACTGGCTCATGTACGGGCTCAACGGAGCTGAGGTATACATTTCGAGTCTTAAAAAAGAAACAAAATTTTTTAAACAATAATACTAATCGTACATCTCGCTTTTTCAGATCGTCTTCAATCCCTCGGCCATAATCGCCGAGAATTTCGAGCCACTCTGGCAGATCGAGGCGCGCTGCGCTGCCATCTCCAACAGCTACTTCACCTGCGCTATCAACCGCGTCGGCACCGAGGTCTACCCCCGCGAGTTCACCTCCGGCGATGGCAGGCCGCCGCACAAGGAGCTCGGCGAGTTCTTCGGCTCGAGCTACATCACCGCACCGGACGGTAGCCGCACTCCCGGGCTCAATCGTACCGGTGACGGGCTCCTCATCGCCGAGATCGATCTCAATCTCTGCAGACAGATCAGAGATCTCTGGAACTTCCCCGTAAGCGAATTTTACAATTTTTTTTAGATTTTATGGTAGATTCGAGGCGAACGTTTGGTTTTACTAATGTTTTCGGGATTTACAGATGACACGCAGGCTGGACCTTTACTCGCGGGAGCTCACCAAAGCCGCTCAACCCGGATACGAGCCACAGATCATCGATAAATGAATCGTTTAATTTTCGTTTTATGTATTTTTAGTTTTCTTTATAAATGCATACGCGCGCTTGTGAATTTGTCGGTTACAAATGAAACTTATTAATTTTTCTATGCTTCGTTGTGTTGTTATATGTTGCTTATGATTATCTTTGAAATGTTATATGAATCTGCGCCTTTTGTAAACGCAAATAAAATTATTATTACTAAAACGTATTTACCATTTCGCTCTTTGCATTATTTAAAATACAATTATAAAAAATGTATGAATAATTCATAATTTTTTGTTTTCAACATTGATATTTAAAAATGGAATAAAAGCAAAGTGATAAACTTGCGGTAAATTTACAAAGTAAATGATGATTTTTTTCGCTATAAGAAGTTACCGCAAAAGATTACTGATTTGCTAATCAACATTAATTTCTGATAATATAGTTCATAGATAATCGCCATTTTAATCGAAAAAATATTTTTCTCTTAACGAATAATCTATAATCAAGAGGACAACATTTTTTATAAATTTTTCGAGGCATTAAATCAATGAAATTTCGTTAATGGGAGCATTTCTTGAATATCAAGCTTTATCTACAGTCGAGAAACCGCACATTTACCAGCAAGGAGTAACTTACACGAAGCAGACGAAAAAAATAATCGACGTGTCAATAAGTGTTCCCCCACTCGTTCGACACCGACGGCACTCACACGGTCGAATACCAGTTTTCCGCTGATACAAAACAAAACTCAAAAGAGCAGCTGATTCCATACGCGTTTGACGTCGCCATACTGTAGGTGAGGCGTCAATTCTCTCTGTTCTATCAGAAGCGATTTTTACAACGATTATTTTTAACAGTTTTATCATTTTTACATTATTGGTGTACTAGGTAGTGTTTTTTACAAAAAATATTAATAAGGTTCGTAAAATTACTTATTTTATAATTAGAAAACTGTCTTACTTTAAGGAATAGTAGCGATGCACAAAATGCACGCAACGCTTATATTTGTAATCTTATCGCGCAGAGTAATAAGCAAACATCGTGATCTTACTCGAGATTTTTAAAAAACAGATTTTTGATGTGCAGGGTCATTGATTTTATAAATTAAATGTCATTTAATTGTACAATCACCAGATTCATGTTCTAAGAAAAACTAATAAGGAATCGAATCGATACAATATACATTATTCATCTACTCTGATTTATAAATCATTTAGTTTTGAATTTACTTTAAGAGGTAAAGATCAAATTTAAAGACCAAAAATGTCACTGGAATTGGATAAATTAACATTAGAAGAAGTGTTGGATAAAGATGTCAGCGACGCTAATAAACCTTTTGTCAACAGACTCATTTACGGCCGGGAATTGGAGTAAGTTAACTATTTCGCATGAAGATCGTTAATATTTTTACTTAAACCAATTGGCTAATAACATTAAACTAACGCTGGGATAACTTTCAAGAAAACTCGACATCCCACAACTGGACGAGACAAAGTGTGAAGTAGCAGGATGGAAAATGGGTGGTGCTCGTAGCGAAGAGCTTCGACCTCCCCGATTAGTACGCGTTGGTCTGATCCAGAACTCGATTGTCCTGCCAACCGACGCCCCCCTCTCCGAGCAGCGATCGGCCATTCACCAAAAGATCGCAGGTTACATCGAGCATGCAGCCAAGTGTGGCGTGAACATAATTTGCCTACAGGAGGCCTGGAGTAAGTCCCTATACATCCTCTAAACATTCGGTCAATCTCTTACATGTGTCGACCCTCACAGCGATGCCATTCGCCTTCTGCACTCGTGAGAAGTATCCATGGAGCGAGTTAGCCGAGGAGGCGCTTACCGGTCCCTCGACCGAAAAGCTCTCTCAGCTTGCGCAAAAACATAACATGGTCATCATATCGCCGATCCTCGAGCGCGACGGTGTTAACGGCGACACTGTCTGGAACACGGCGGTGGTAATAGGTCCGGACGGCAAAGTTATCGGCAAGCATCGTAAGAACCACATACCCCGCGTTGGCGACTTCAACGAGTCCACCTATTACATGGAGGGTAACACTGGGCATCCAGTGTTTGATACACCTTACGGCAAGATTGCAGTTAACATCTGTTACGGGCGTCACCATCCACTGAACTGGCTCATGTTTGGCGTCAACGGCGCTGAGGTAGGTGATATATTGAGATTCTTAAACGATGATTATAACTGAGGCTTGATATGCTTGGAAATTGGCAGATCGTGTTCAATCCATCGGCGACGGTTGGCAATCTGTCGGAGCCGTTGTGGCCGATTGAAGCGCGTAATGCAGCGATCGCCAATAGCTATTACACTTGTGCCATCAACCGTGTTGGCATCGAGAAGTTCCCCAATGAGTTTACTTCCGGTGATGGTAAACCTGCACACAAAGAGTTTGGACAGTTTTATGGCTCGAGTTACGTAGCTGCGCCGGATGGTGCGAGAACTCGTGGACTCAACCGTCATATGGATGGACTTCTTGTGGCCGAACTTGATCTCAATCTCTGTCGGCAGACCAAGGATGTCTGGGGATTCCGAGTAAGTCAAACGTGATTCTTGAATAAGCTCACTTTTCTAAAAATTAAAAACTATCACTTTTATTATTTTGCCTTCAGATGACTCAAAGATTGGATATGTACGCGAAGAAATTGACGGATGCTTCGCAGCCGGACTTTACGCCGCAAATAGTGAAAAAGTAAAACAACGTAAAAAAAATTTAAGGAAAAATATAATAAACAAACTTATATATTTTATACAAATAATATTTTTAAATGTAAAAATAAAGCAATAAGAATGAAGATGTTTTCAAAATCACCTTATTCCACTACGCATTGTAAAGGGTTTAAAAAAAATCAGTTTTTTTAATGATCAATGTAAAAACATTTATTTCAAATTTATCAAACGAGTAAAACATCCGTAAAGGAAGTCTGTGATTAAATATTTTCTGCTTTCGTATAAAAAAAGCAACAATCAATCTTAGATATACTACAAACAGGTCAAATCAACTTTATTTTATTATTGTTTATATTAAAGCCTTTTCGACACTCAATTGAGTGAGGAGTGGCGCAATGATTTATCCGAAAAAAAGTCGGAATTAAACCACGTGGAACGCAGAGCCGGCGCTCTGGCTGTACCATCCACTCCAAGTCTCCAAATCAACTTTATACAAAAGCTCTATGTTACCTAATTAATGAACTATCTACTAGTCATCAGCCAAAACACTAGGTGAAGGATTCCGAGTTTGTTTTTGGTAATGTAACGCATCCTGGTAAGCCTTTTTCACGGCCTTTCGATCCGTGGGCTTCCGAGATTCAATTAACTTTCCATCATCCAGTTCCTGCGACACGCCGAGTGATTCTAACTTTTCTCCTGGCAACCATTGCCTGTAATAAAACCATTTATACATGAATAAGAATTTATTAAATAAACAAGACTCGTCAACTAAATATTCAAAGATGTCATACCAAGTCCGTTTAGTGTCGAAGAATAGCACGAGGTAGACCGGATCCTTGTGATTACTCTTAAGCGCCAGCACATCCTCGGGCGGTGACGGTATTGGTACACCCTTGTGTATCGTACCCTTAGGTGTTTCAGGATCAATGATAAGAGCCGGGTACCATGGATACCCTCGGCATTTCGCCCAGACTAGCTGCAGGGGTGTCAGACTTCCTTTGCCATCCACCTCCATCTTCTCGGCTGCAAGATCGTTGCTTTGATGATGCTTTGACGCGTGCTGATGATGTTGTTTTGAAGGGCTATGCGAAGGCGAACCATCGCGTAAAGTGTCAACCTCGTCTTCCTCGTCGCGCTCGGGACTCGTGGAACGACTAGTAGAGCAGCTACTGCAGCTTGATGATTGACTTTCTCTCTCGCCGATATCGCTGTCTGTGGCGCCGCTTCGGTACACCCGAAAGCTGTCGCTCTGCTTCTTCGTCTCGCCGTCAGGGCTGGCACCATGATGCAATGGACCTCGACCTTGTCGTGCCTTGGCTTTGCGCGTAAAAAGTACAGCCGTTCTGCGGTTGACGCCACCGCCACCACTGCTACTCACCGCGTTGACTCCAGTGCTGCTGGTATTTGGAGTACCTGTGGGACTGGTACTTAAAATACTCGTTGCTGATGTATCCTTTTCGACGCTGCATAAACAAGGATTGACGAGTAAATACAAAATTTACAATTACATAACAATTTTATAAGTAAATATTTTCCTACCTGACTGTTTCGGAATCGTTGCGAACTCGAGAGCTGCGTTCACGTTTTCTTGGTTTCGAGTTGCTTACTGAATGCTGATGTAGATTTGGCTCCTCTTCGACTAATTCCTCAATAGCCTTAGGTATATCATATTCAGGGTAATCTTTTTTGGCTTGTTCAATAATGACACCACCTTGTTCTCGCATCTTTACACCCGCTCTGTAAAACATCGTATCTTTGCGATTATAAGCGAGACAATTGGTTACCATAAGGTTAAAGTCCACTTCAAAATCTGAGATCGTTTCGTATTCTTGACGGTCTATTTTAGCCTGTAGAGATAATTTTTATAAATTAATCGTTTTACATTATACGCATTAAAGACACTTTTAAGCAAGCTAAAATACAAACCTCCATAGTTGAAAGATCCATAGGATGAGTGACGATATCCAAATAATCAGGTACTTCTTCGACGTTCACCGGTTGTCCAAATACATTATTTGGATCTCGGAGTTTTAATAGTTCGATTATTATTTTCAATAAACTATCTCGTGGTCTCAATTCAAACCACATACACTTTTCCTTGCTAAATAAAAAAATGTTTATATTAAACGAAATATAATAATTGAATGCATAAATAATTGACCATAAACTCACACTTTAAATAGCTCCTTCTTAAGCTTCTCGCGTTTACGTACAAGCTCACACAAAAGCCGCGCACGTTCGAGGTCTTGCCTAAGACACTGCCAATACTTAAGTTGCTTGTAAAGTTCATCCCGTACTTCGGAATCGGGGGTCGGCGATGAAGATGAGTCGTTGATTGAGGGCGGTGCTCGCGGATGTGGATGAGAGCTCTGTAGACGGCGAAGTAGCGGCACGCCGTTGCGATATTGTCGCTTTAACGTCCAGTAAGCAATCAGCCGCTGAATAAGCTGATTCTTCTTTGGTAGACCGTCAGCAAGGCTGTAAAAATTTTAATGTTTAATAACAAATTTTAAACAAGTGTAAAAGGTACACATTAATAATGTCAAAGAAAACAATAACATAAATTCAAAAAACAAATTTACTTTGCAATTTCACGAATTCGCTCTGGTGGAATGGTTGGAATCGAAATTACTGGCGCACTTGAGCTTTTTTTATTTGCTATAGCCCGTCTCCTTGCATCGGTAGGATTCGTACTGGGCTGATAGTCAGGTGGAGCATGAGTTTCGCAATAAGCCGTTTTTTGAACAAGCATAGGCTCGCCATTAGCAGGTTGGACGGTACGCATACGCATGCATAGGCCTGCTTGTTGAGCGCAGGTTACATGGAATGCAGCGTAACAATTGCTTTTATGACACTGGATGCAAGCGCCTACGCCACGACGTTTGCACACGCAGCATGTGAGTCGCCAGCGGGCAGCTGGTATACTCTCGATGCTGTCGATGGGCTCGAGAAAGACAGTGTTCGCGAATCTAACCTCGGGAATCCACAGAGCGCATACAACGTGAGCCCACGTTGCTGGACGGTCTGTCTGTTTAAATGCACCACCTACGTAGGAAGAAAATTTAAAATATTTAGTCGATATTTTATGTAAAATGTATTTTATTAAACGAGAAAAGAATAAGGTGTATCACCTCGATTAGGGCAAAGAGCACAGTCGACGGCTCTAGAAGGGCTCTGCAAACACCGTCGACAAAGCCATTGGCCTTCAGGAATGTAAGGAACTCCATAACAGTCTTGATGTACTGCTAAGTTACACATGTCGCAGAAAAGTATAGCATTACTGTTTTGACATTCGCCATCCATACAAATACAACAGACCGCGTCTTCGTCGGCGGCGGTGACAAGCGCCCCAGGGCCGCCGCCACCGTTACTCTGCTGCTGAAAGTATGACTCCTTTTCAAGTCGATCCATCAGCAATTCAAATGTATCTGGCTCAAGGTTTGGTGTTAAGCCTGAGGCGGCTCGCCGCTCATTTACAAGGGATAACCATGCCGAGTCTTCCTCGTCTAAATCGTACTCAACTTCGCCTAAAACAACATTCTATCTTTAGTATCTGCTGTACATTAATAAGAAACTCAATGACTTACCATCTAATTCTTCCCCACTGCGTTCCATAAACCTAACATAGGAATTTGGAAGTGCTTCAGCCTCCCCAATTTGCTTTTCATAACCATCTATTTCTTTAGCTACTGCTACTGGCAAGGAACTTAATATAGCCTTATCTTCCTTCTCCCTATCTGTAATAGTTCCACTATTTTTTTGTGGAGAACTTTTTCCATCAGCCTCATGATCATTCTTTGACATTAAAGGAATACTGTCAGTAAAATTAAGTTTAAGTGGTTTGTTCAAGTCGTGCCCCCAAGGTATCACCTGAAAATATAGTACAAGAATAATAATGTTAAATTATGTATACTAACTTAATTATTTATTAATAAATAAGAACTTTAATTTCAATAAAATTTAATGCAAACGAGCTAAGAGTTACAGTGACGTAATTCATTTGTCAATCACCGCTTAGACAATACAAATAGGCTACAGTACACAACTGCAAGTAGAAAAACAAAAACGTTCTTTCTCAGCTACATGTAAACAAAGAAGTGAGGTTAAGATCGCTCTGTATTTACATCGAGTTCACTGAAGCAAAGACAAGTTCTTTGCATCGCAGTAAACAAACGAGAGATACAAAAAACGATCCTGCTCGATTCGGTGAGCCATAGCATCGGAATTATCGAAAAACAACTCACCAAGGCGTACTTGTTGGACTCCTGGGCAGGCAGGGCGTCAGCTTGGGGAGTAGCCGAGCCATCCCCGGGCTCGGCTAGCTGCTGCTGCCTGGCGATCTTGCCGCGGTTGCGGCCCTTGCGCTTACCGGAGTGGGTGGGCTGGCGCATCCTGCGGCGGGCGCGCTTGCGGACGAGGCCGGCGGCGACGAGGGGACCGGCGCCAGGTCGCCGGGCGCGCCGTGCCCCCAGGGGCCCGGGTCTGGGGTTGGGGCCGCCGCCGCCAGCGACAGGGCCGCCGCTATCCCGGGGGGGCCGCACCGCGGAGGCGCTCGGCCGCGCGGCCTGCAGCAGCAGCCTGCCTGCGCCGGCTCGCCCACGGCCGCGCGGCGTCCCGACTCCACGCACCGCAGGCACCTCGACGCTGAGCTAGGCCAAGGCGCGTTCAAACACACGCACGAGCACTTGCACACAAGCGCTTCTCCTGCGCTTTGCCTTTAACGTGATGCACACTGCTTACAGAGGATGGCGAAGAAACGTTGCACGTCCTGAAGCACTAGGAGTTTGGAGATCGATCGTACGCACTCTTGTGGAAGCCTTTCGGATGGGCTGAGAGTGAGAGGTTAGGGGTGCGTGCGCCTGCAGCTGCGCGCGGAGCCGTTTTGGAAAAGAGACGCCGTTTGCCGTTTGGAGAGTGCGACGCGTCGTTTTCATCACGGGGTATTCGACGCTCTTTAGGACGATTATTACCTGCGCACGCCCGAGTGGAGGTTTTAGGGGCTCCATCTTTTTCTGGAAATGGGGTTGGGTCGTCGCAACAAACAAACCACAACACTTTGCAGCTCGGCCAAGCAACTGTGAAATTATTAAAGACTGTTAATAAGGAATTTTACTGCTTTTATTACAAACGGGTACGTAAATTTTATTATTGCAAGCATTGAGCTTGCAGTAAAAGCTTCAAGCACACCAACCCTATAGTCAAAAGCTTTTTCATGTATAACCTAATTTTTGTTTTAATACCTTTTTTTCTTTATGTTCCAGAGTTCTAGAAAAAACTAGTATTAAGATTTTCTATTTTAATAGTATTGTATACTAAAAAAAGTTGTTGACAAGGGTGTCAGCTTATCAGCCCATAGTCGAATCTCAGATTAAAGTGTTTACCAGTAAGTTATCAATAGTTGTTGCTTCAAAGTAAAAAAGAAAACATCAACAATGAATCGTTACTTGGGACCTGAGAAGGGATATAGCATGAAATTAATTGACACCCTTTATAGCCACATACCAGCATTTACAGATGTTTTTGACGAGGAAACATGGTATATATTTGTTACTTGTTTTGTAGCTGTTACTATAATTGTAGTATTTATAGCGTCAAGATTTATAACACTGAAACCAGTCGATTAAATAAGCATTGAAAATGTGAAAATTTTACCAAAGCTACAAAACCAAAGATAAAATATACGCTTTAGTTGAAAAAAGAAAAATACAAACTGTATTAATAGTGTTACTTTGTTCGCCTGTATAAACTCATTGTCTCAATTATTTATTATTCATTAGTAATGTACACTGAAAAATAAAGGAAATGATAACGTTAAATTAAGATTTCTTTCTTTCTACAAATTTAATTACGATTTAAGATGCTTCGTAAGATATTGTGACCGAAATTCCTATATAACGGTAAATAATTCAATTGCGCGCTTGCCCTGTTTATCCGGATTATGAGAGAGCAATTTATAACCCGGAAAATTCGAACGTAAAATATAAAAATAAACGTCTAAAAGATCCATGTCGCTAATCAAAAATATTCGAACAAAAATCAGAGTTTGAAAACAAAGAACTAATATACTGCCATCCAAAGAAAAGTCTTCGATTAAACGAATACCACTCGAGGAAAACGAGAACAATGTATATAACGTGCGTAATTCCGTACGATATTGAAATGAAAAAAAAAACGCCTATCTATTTATAACTTGCCACTATCTAAATACTCTGGCTCTAATCATCGGAGAATACGAGAAATATCACACCACCAGAGATTAATAATAACGGCTGCTTTGAATTTTTCCGACGCGCGCAATAAATGATAAAACTATTGGAAAGCCCAGAAACGACAGTTTGTTCGCGTCTCGTTAAAAACATATTTTTCACCAAATCTCACGTTTCAACGAGAGGCGTTTAACAAAACTCGAAATTTTCTCGAATTAAACTTTGCAAAATATAATTGAAATCCGCCGGACAATACAATATATTGAAAAAGCCATGATCCCCCGATAAATCATAAAATGCGTTTTTTATATGCGCGCATTTCTGGACGAGGCGCCAATTAAGGAGCCAGATACTCGCGCGTGCAGAGGCAACACGCGCGCAAATGCAATGCAGAGAGAGAGAGAGAGAATGAAGACAGTGGGCAATCCATAATCGCCGGCGGCGCACTTGCCAGAGAGTCGCATGATGAATCGAGAGAGCTTGCGACTCGCAAGTTGCGCGGATGGGGGGGAGGGGAAGGCATCCACATAAGACACAGCGACAGGCGCGCGTGGCGCGTCGCTCTCTCTCTCTCTCTCTCTCGCGCGCGCAGCCAATTATTTATCGGCGGCGCCTAGACAACGCGCGTGTCGGCAACAATAATCGCGCGTTGCGCAACCCGAGCGGCTTCTTACAACATTCTCCTGTTATATACCGCGAGCAAAATTCTCTCCGGCCGATCGACGTAGGGCCGTTAAACTCCTTTTTTTTTTTTGGTGGCTCGGTTACGTGAAATATTTTATCGGCACGCGGTGAAAACTACGGTGATACAACATTGTTTGCGCGCTTGTGCGTTGTTTACGCCGATTTTTATTTTCGATGTATATGCGGGACGTAGAGTCAGAGAGAGAGAGTTTCGCTCCGCGGAGGTCGAAGACCCGTAACTGCCTTGACCCATAGAGCGCTGCGTATACACGATGACTCTTTTGGTTCGATTGGAAATTTCGTGTGTGTATATATATAAAGCTGGACATAATGAGCAGCTCGTTTATATCGATCGTGCGTGTGGCTTCTCTCAAAACAACTTTCACCCAAAATTACGAATAACGGCTTGTATTCGGCCGGCCGAGAATCCTCTGTCTTACTCGCGTCGTCGCGACTGCCTGAATCAACGGGGGGCGCCAGAGAGATGCCAATAAACGTAATAGATATCTATCGCGCCAGAGAGAGAGAGAGAGAGAGAGAGAGAGAGCCGGGTTGTCCTATCTCTCGCTCTCGGTATGTAAATTTAATGCCCCCTCCCGCCCGCATAAATGCTTGCGCTTTCGAGTCGATTTATTTTTGGAATATATTCAATAAAGACTCTCTCGGGGCTCTATTTTACAAAATTTCATCCTCGTATACTTACAAGCATTAGGTATTCAACGTTCAAAGCACGTTTATAAACCGTTAAAACGCTTCATCTTTTATGCAAACCGAGACGCGCCTTCGATAAAGCTGTTGCTCTAGGAGGTAGAAAAAAAAACGCTGCACACCGGCAAAAAAAAAATAAAATCGGTAATGCACTACGGTCGTTCCTCTATAGAGCTTCCCGCTCTCTCGTGACTTATTAGTCTCTCCGGGCTTGCGCCCATACACATGCTCTTCTCCCCTCCGTCCCCCAACCTCCGCCTTGGCGTCGGCAAAACAAATTAAAATCCACACCTTGTTTTCGTTCTCTCCCCTCCCCACCGCGTTTGGTATCCGCGCGCGCGTGCGTAGTTCTGCTCTCTCAGCTCTCTTCTCTCTCTCTTTCTCTAATAAAGGAGCACCAACGCGGACTCCGAAGCTCCGAAACTCTTCCTCTCTCTCTCTCTTTTGGACGCGCTGGGTAGTTTCTTTCTCGGCGTGGTTTTCGGTAGACGTGTGCGTCGTCTTAGCGCCATGTACGATCCGCTTTGTTTGCTTCCATGACATAAAGGTTTAACCGAGTAGTTCGAAGAATTCAAGTTTTCATTTATTTTCCTCTTCGAGTACAAACGAATAGCCTGGCGAGAGTGAGATACATACTATGGTTATAGCTGTCGGTTGTTGTTTAACAATTGATTAGTGGTACTTTGTGCATATAACGGTTGAGAAAAACGGAGCGAGGACATGCACTTTGTTTCTTTGTCCTTGGAATGAACCGCGAGGCTTCTTTCTACTGGAATTTCATCTGCGTCGATTCGAAGGAGCCGAGGAGCTTTTCGAAAATCGGAGGTTATCGACGAGACGCGTGCCGATCGGTAAGGAAGCTAATAAACAATCGGTTGATTTTCGCACGAGATATAAGGATTATAAAACAATGCACACAAGGAAATCGCGATAACTGCACGTGTATATCGTTCGAAAAGCACGGGCGATCGATCGATCAACAGTTGAAAAGACTTCGAGTGCGAAGGAAACAAGCAAGCGCGCGTACGTCGATTCGCACAAAATTTACCTATACGTCCAGCACATTCAGGCGCCGCGCGCGCGGTAAGTTAGTCAAAGATAGTCCATGTTATCGAGAAAGAGAGAGAACCCGAAGCTGTCAAGCCCTCGTCTCTTGCAGTGGCGTATACATACGCGACTGGTCGCCCGCTCGAGCGAGCAAGAGAAGCGCGCGGCAAACGGCAAACGCACGACGCCCGGGTAAATTTCCATCGCTATATTCCGGCGCGCACAGGCATAGGACAGGTCGAAATCCTCACGTAGCCGCGGCAAGCGGCGGGCCTACGCGCGCGCGCGCCTACCAATACTCGCGTATTTGCCTCGCTCGCGGTATGGTATAGTTGTACGCGAAAGAGCGAGAGAGAAAGAGCCGAGACACACGTACGACACACACAGTGATATACCCTCTCTCGGCTTCTCTTTTTCTCTCTGTGTGCGGCTCTCTCGCATCTCGGCCGCGTTCTGGCTCTCTTTTGTGCGCCGAGCGGAGGTTTTGATCGGCCTTTATTTATAGCCGCGGCGCGCACTCGCTCGCCCATTGCGCCCGTGTTCTCAGCCGTTCGGAGCTGAATTCAATCTGTCGAGATAGAGCTCTGTGCGTGTGTATATCTCGTTTCTTTCTTTCTCTCCCCCTCCCCCCCTCTCTCTCTCTTTCGCAGGTACGTCTCGCTAATCAAGCTTAAAGAGCCTCTTGTCTTTAGAGGCCCTGCTACTGCAGCAAACACACGACGACGCAACGGGAGAACGCGCGCCGCACCTATACACCAAAACTTACTCACACACTCATTGTATACATGAGAGCGCCTCGCGCACGCTCTTCTGACTTGTTTACGTCCCGAGAGAGCCTCTCACTTATACCCGCGTGCCAGAGAAAGACGGAGCGAGAAAGGGGCGCACATTTTTTTCTCCCCCCTCGCTCTCTCTTTTTCTCTCTCCTTCTCTCGGAGCCGCCGGCTTGTTTACGCCGCTCCTTGATATTTTCGCGCGGCACACACACGACTCCGAAAAGTTCTCCGTCGAGGGAGAAGAAAGGCCATCCTCTATACCTCCTTCTCGCTTTGTACAGATATACATGCATGCCGAAGGGAGAGCGAGAGAGAACGCCTGTGTATATACGTGAGCGACAACTTATTTTTTTTTGGCCTCTCTCTTGCTCCCTGCCTGCTCGCACCGGTGTTCTTTCTATTCTGTACGCCCTTCGCCCTCCCGGTATTTTACCCTCCCGGCAGAGAGCTCGCGATCGTTCGACACGTAAACTCTCTCTCCCTCTCTCTTGTTCCGTTCAAGGATTCTCTCCCTGAGATCATAGGGTGCTTTTTTATCCGACTCCCCCTCCCTCATCCGCGCGCGAGTGTCCGTGACCGCGTACACGCACCAGCCTGCTGTGTGTTTTGCAGACTGCAACGGACAGACACTCCAAAGTTCTCTTTCTCTCTCTCGCACACACTTACTTCATCCGGGGGGGGGGGGACTGAGTTTTTGACACTCCCGGCTAGGCGAACGGCAGGCTTGCTTTTTTACTCCGGCACTGAGATTCCTTCGTTTGATTGCTGATTAACGAGTCCGAGTTGATAACCGATGGGACAAGTGTTTTGATCGAGGTGAGAGAACGGGCTTTCAGCCTGCTGTATTGGAGGTTAAGCTGCTTGTTGCGAGACAGAGAGGGCTGAAAAGTGCGATTATTGTGCGTGCGATGTGCGTGTGCGGGTTGTGGAGAGATTAACGATTATCGGCTTTTGACACTGACGCGTGTTTTGTTGAATGACTTGGTGTTGTTATTGATTCTTGCTTATTCTTCTTTTTTTGTTTTTGAGGTCAATTAAGTTTGAAAATCAGGGGTTGAGTGGGATCATTGTTGAGAGGAATGTGGTTGTTATTGTTGTTAATGGTTATTTTAAGAACATAATTGATTGAAATTGAGCATTAGGAATTAACTTGAATCTTCTTCATTGTAATTAGATACTGTTATTTGATGACATCATGTGGTTGTTAGAATTATTAAAGGCTATTATTGATTTGTTTCTGGGCTCCTGCTTAATGAGAATTTAATTCCACAGTTTAATAACACCTTGTAGTATTATTTTTATTTATTTACAAATGACAACAAATTTTATTAAATAACTGTGAAACTTAATTATTTTTTTCAATGTTATTTAAATTACAGTATATTTTAATATAGTCAATTGTTTTTGATAAATGTCTGAGAATTATTTCAATGCTATTTAATGATGTGTATCTAATTTTTCAACTGGTACTTTAATTATTTCAAATGATTCAACCAATTTACATTCACAATTATTCATACTAACTGCATTGAATGGAGTTTTATTAAGATTATTCTTGAGCAAAATCAACACTCAAATTTGCATTCATTACTAACTTGTTTTTCAAGTTTTATCCTTTTGCACCTTTGGGAAGTAAACATTTAACGCAATATCTCCAGAGAGACACATGTGACTGCAATGTGCAAGTGTGATTCCAAAAATAATTTCTTAACTTTTATTGCAATAGTTTATTTTTTTCATAATAAATCTTAAGAATTTTATTATTCTTCATATTAATGATAATAATATAAATATATATTTTTTTTCAGGTGTAAATAAAGGATGTACAGTACTCTATAAGAAAATGTTATAAAGATAGAATATAGAGAAACCACAAAATTTCTTGCCAAATATAACATAGAACTCCTTAAAGTATTTTTGGAACACTGTTTTCTACCTACTTCTGTAAAATGTATGCTTCTTGCAAGTGTTTGAATGTGACCATAAAAACAAAAGGAGAATTAGATGAAGTTGATATTGGTGACTTGGAATTGAGTCCAATTGAATTATCCAATCCCTTTTTTAATAATGTAAGTATCTTATTATTATTATTATTATTATTAAAAGTTATGCTTAACTTTTTTCTTTGTTCTGTTTATATTGCCAAAAAAGTTATTTAATTCTATCAAGATTTGTTTGTATGATAATAAATCTTGCTAGAATTATAATTGAATATTTGATGTATGTAATAAAAAATAACTTATTTTATCAGGCTCTTAAGACTACAAATCAGTTGGATAGTATAATGAAAGAACAATCTGGCTTAGTGGAAGTGCAAAATATTGGTGCATGGGACATACATCGATGCTACAATTGTAATATATATACACATGCTGAACGTAGAGAATATGGAGCAAAAACTGTTTTAATCAATGCCAATATTGTGGTAAGTTAAAAAATCAACTTATTTTTAATAACTAAGAACACTTATTGAAATACACAAAAAAAAATTATTTTTTCTCAATTTTTTTTAAATTTAGATGACTGATGATGAAGTAAAAAAATTGCAAGCTAGTCCTTATTACAGTCCAGTGTTTAGGATAATAATAGACCTTGGAAACACAAATGATCTTAATGCACTTGAACCGCCATCAAAATTTTCTGGTAAGTTTTTGATTAACAAAAATCTACCATGTGAAATTCTATTAAAGTAAAATTTTAATAATTATTTTTACAGTATCTCAATTATCAAGTATTTTAAGATTAGCTCTTGGAGGATTAGAACAACAACTTGAAGAAGCTATTCAACAACGATCTCAATTAGTTGATCAAAGAATACGTGAATTTATAAAAGCACAATATCAGTCTTTGGAAGATTTTAGGGAACGTGCTCATAATGAACACTCCTACTTAACAAGGTTTTATTATTTGTATACTTGCAATATTATTGCCATTAATATTTTTATGAAAATTTTAATATTAATAATAGGTTAATAAGCAACGAGCAACAATTCGTGAATGGTTCAAGCAATTTAGACACGTCGCTTGTAAATTCAGAAATGGTTCAATCAAATAAACCAAATTCAACGATTGACTCGGTCGACGCGGCAGCTCGTTTACCTTCAAGAAACACCCCACTTCGTCAGCAGCCTTCCCTCAAGCCAGTGAAAGGCGATCACACACTTGTAAGCGATTTCAATGTAACATAACTTATTCTAAACGACTCTCACTTTTTCGCTAACGCACACGTATTGCGCGATTGTAGAATGGCAACATTAAAAACAGTATACAATCAAAAGAAGCTAGTAGTTATGATGATGAGACTTTATTTGAATTGGAAGGAATGGATGATCCGTCACCACCAAATAATCACGTTTTAGCTTCTGATCAAGATTCAGAAGATGGTATTTATATACTAATCATTTTCACTTATGAATTTTAATAATGTAAAATTCATTCCTTTTTTTCCTCTACCTTATAAAAATTTTAATATTTTTGTATTTTTAGATTCTGGAAATGAAGAAGCTTACATATCAAGAACACAGAAAGGTAGTAATATAAACTTAGCCAAATCGTTGCCTGTTAATGTGCCTGCTTTTCATACCTACAATCGACGCATCTTGCAAGATGACGACGATGATGAACAGGTGAGCTTAGTTTTGCTATTTTATATTTTTGTCTTTTTCTCTACAAAATGTTAAAATTATTTTGTATGTTACACAGATTTCTCGAGATCCAATGGATCCTCATAATATACAAGCTTCAATAAAAGCCTTAGCTAAGAGTGTCCATGGAGACACTGTCTTCGGGGACCTACCTCGTCCGCGATTTTCGACCCAAATCTGACTTAGCGAGTCTTAAGGGTCGCTTGCGTCTTTCCCTGCGAAATCGGTACCGCAATCATGTGATTATTTTATTTTTCTTTTTTATTATTATGACACATTGTACGTCAGCCATTATTTTTATTTTCACTAGAACTGCGCGACTCGTGCAGCAACAAACCAAGTGATGACTAAAAAGTGATTTTTTTTATTATTAAGAAAGCGCTGCTTATAATATAGATATTATTTTTCAAAACTCGTCAGACGCCGCAAAAAGGAGTCAATTTTGACGATGTAAAGACGTTTTTCTAAGTGTTTTGTATACTGTGTTGGTGATTTATAATGAAATAGCATTTTGCTTGTTTTCAATTACAATTTCTTTTTCCAATGGGATTAGCGAGTATAAAAGTGTACCTTGAAATAACGATACAGCCCACCGTTTTTTTAAATAAGTTTACGAAAATATTAACGACTGTTATTTAAAGAAAAAATTTAAAATCTTGTTTGCCAAGGACATAATCACTTTAAATTTTTACAGCATGTTTGTATAATGAATGCAGAAAAACTACTTTATTGATGATGTAAAAAAATCGATTGTAATTCTTTTAATCAGCTTCTGTTACGTTTTACGTTGCAAAATAATCTATTCAAAAATGTTTAAGCATTTTGAAAAACTGAAAAATGTATATAAATTTTTGTTTTAAAGTAGAGCTGTATCTTTCATAAGAGAAATTTATTTTTGACAATTTGTAAAATCAGATAACAAATAATTGTTACTAAGATTTTTTTTTAGTGTTAAAAATCCATTAGTAAAATAAATTAAAGATTGTATTTTACTAAAAAAAAATCAACAATGTTCAATTTTTCAGTTTATTTGATATTACTCTTGCATAACTAAAGAAAAATATACTGTGAATAGTGTCAGTAATTCAATTTATATTTGAGAAGTACCTATAGTCAAATATGAAAAAGAATGTTTGGAATTTTAAAAGCACATATTTTACATAAACTACATTAACTAATTTATGTTTTCACTTGCTGAACATATTTTTAATGTTTGGTCGGACTGTTGAAAAAATACATGTAATTACTGCAAATTACTACTTTGTATGTAGGAGTAAATGAAAAACTAGTTTAATTTTTACTCAAGACAAATACATATGAAATTAGAAAAAAAGATATATTTTTATATATGTACTAATAAGCATTGAACATAAATCATACTGAAATTTTATAATAGTTATTTTTTATAAAAAGTCAACTCATTGTTGCAGCTCTCCCTTTCTAATACTTAGTATAAAAATATTAGAAAATAGAATGAAAATGTTTTTGACTGTAGGTATCTCTTAGTAACTGAGATTTTCAAGATATTTACTTGTTTTGATCCAGTCTTTTCATTAGTAACTTTTCGACTGACTCAATACTCAGTGAGCAACATGTACACAAGTACAGGTACAAAAAGAAATAAAAAAAATAGTAAAAAAGTCGCTAAACAACGAGAAAACAGGTATACGTTTGTAGGCCAAATAAATAATAACATGGAAATATAACACAAGTGAAAACCGAAAGTCAGCTTGTAATAATTGCATATTGTGACTGTTTGCAAGCTGCTCATTGCCAAAAGGCTAAAATAAAGTGATTGTTATAGCTAAAAGAAGTGATCTTTTTATTTTATTTCCTTGATATATATAGTTATATATATTTATATATATATATTTTATTACACTAGTATAAAATATAATCCGTTTGAGCGATGAATTTACAAATAATGTAGTATTGTATAAAATCGATTTAATACGGGGATTAAATATTTTCCATTAAATGTAAATATTAAATTTAAAGAATACATGTACTGTTTTAATATGGAATTACTATACAGATTTCTTGCCAATTACTATCCTCTTTTTATCAAAACATTACGAAAACTGTAAATACTGCTTCTAATGTTTAAAAATGACAGTCTGCAGTTTATAATCAATTAGTTAGTCAGTGGAAAAAAACGCTGTAATCAGTTGACTGTATTTAAAAAGATGTTTATTTAGTTCTGTTTACTTAGCGCAGTAATTTATTTAAAAATCATTGATTATTCCGGTCCCTTAGACGAAAGATTCTCTTTCTCTCTGCACAATATCAACTTAGATTATCTTACAAGACAAACCAATCTATTATTAAATGTAAAAATTAATTAAACCGCTGACAATCAATGCTAACCACGCTTGTTTATTATTTAACAAAAAAATGGAAGATCAAAGTGAAATTCTCATATTAAAATTAAGAAATGAAAATAAAGAATCAGAGAGTCAAAAATCTTAGGGGAACTGCCGGAAAAATCTCGGCAATCTCGAGGTACCTCTCTTGAATTCGAAAGAGAAGGCCACCACTAGTGCGAGACCGCCTTAGTGGAATTTCCTCGAATGTCAGTGAACCACAGGCGCCTTAGTCTTGGCAGCGAGCTCCATTTGTGCAGCGGCAACACTCTTCATACCGTCCTGAACGCTGACTAAGTTAGATTTCCAGGCGGCAAGAAGATCGCGCAGTTGCAGCCACTGTGGTCTGCCGAACGTGCGGTGCATCGTGCTTGAGACAAGAACCTTGCGACCTGCTTGGTCCATACGCGCGCGCACCAGCTTAGTTTTTAGCACTGCACACAAAATTACAGTAATTGTATTTTCAATATCTTGTGTAAAGCCTTATTATAAGTACATTTTGTTTTTAGTTATTGTTGGATTTTACGATAACTCAATGGAAATGTAGTCCCATCAAGCCAGTATTTAAGCCTTTAATCTACCCCGCTTGTATAAAACATTTATTTACTTATATTTTGAGTAAGTAAATTTGTGACAGGGTTTAGGAATATAAATAACTTTTGACAAACTTACCATCAATAATGAAACTCTCAACTTTATCTTCATCAATCTGGAGTTCCTGTTGAATAGTTTGGAAAGACATTTCAGGATTAGTCTCAGCAAGCTGCATAAACGTGAGTAACCTCATCTTCTTAATATTTTGCTCATGGCTTAAACCCAGCTGGCTTTCAACAAATTCCTTGTGATCTTTATGGAATTTCAAGTAAGCTGGCAGCTTTTCTTGTACAAAAATGAGCAGTAAATCATGAATAAGCTCTCCTTCCAAGAATCTCACTGGCTTTAAAGCTAACAAAGGATCCAACAAGAATGTGTTTGGATCAGCCAAGGCTGACAAGATGCAGCGCTGTGCGTCTTCTCTGGCAGATGATGCATTTTCAGAGGTATAAGTGCCCAGCAACTCTACCATGACTGCTGCAGCTTGTTCTCTAAAATATCAATAGCATATTTATTGTTAGTTAATCTTTGATGATTTAATAAATAATTGATGTTAATAATAAAAGAATAAAACTTACCCTTGTTTACAACTAAGGAGGACCTCATGCAGCAAACGAAGGAGTTTTTGCATTTGTTCAGTTGCAGGTGGGCAAGTTGCAAATTGTTGTTTAAGCTGCTCAACTCCATTATAAACAGCCTTAATTTGATCCACATTTTTGGCAATTTGAACCAAATGGTAATATACATGGTACCTCATAGATGAATCTTCAGGCAACGATTGGAAAAGGAGCCATAATCTGTAAAATTTTTATAATTAATTTTAAAAAGTCAATACTGCGTATACGCAAGGACTAGAAAAATACAAATTAGTAAACAATTACTTACGCTTTGAGACAGACCAAACCCAATTTATGTCCAGGGGCTTTTGTCAGTTTTTCGCAGAAAGCCAATACAATGTTCTCAGCCCTTTCTGTGGGCACAAGAATCATAATGGAGACGATATCGTTAAGTACGCTCTCTATTTCAGCCTCGTTGCCCTCTTTGAAGCAGGCGTCGCAGACTCCGATTATTTTATGAAGATCATCCTCGATTCCCTTGGGCGACTTCTCCTCGCTGATTTCAGCGCCTTGGCTCTTAAAGTAGATCCTCAACTCCTGCGCCTGCAATGGAAAACCTTCTGTGAATAATCAGCAGCCAACGAATCCGCAAAAAAACTGTCAGAAGCCCCGAGACACATATAAGTGCAGATAGCACTAGGCATCTGGCGGACATAACCTAAAGAAAACAGCCGGAAAGCGGTGCGGAATTACGGGTGAAAAACAACTGGATAAAGGACTTTGCTAAGTCTTACCTGATCCTCGGTGCTACCGTCCATAAAAACCGCGGGTCCCTGCATCGTTATCGATCTTTAATGATAATTTAAGAGCGAAAAATCAGCCTCTAGGCTAACTGTGCTCGTGGCCGCGACAGCAGACCGTGAAAAGGCGGCTATTAGACGGCACTGTAGCGTCAAACGCTCCGGCTCTGCCGTTGAGTGACGTCAATTAACGTCATGATTTCGTCACGACTCACGAGGTACATTTTAAAAAGTAGAAAACTTCGAAAATTAAAAAAACGGAGCAGTCGATGTATGTATTTAGGGAATCAGCAAGGAATTTAAAAGTAAGTTGCGTTTTTCTTGTACATAAATCGGCCAACAATTTGTGGCATTTGAAACTACTTAAGATTTCCAGGCTGCGTGAGAGAATATCGGCGCAACTCATTTTTTAAATAAAAATATATTTTACTTTTGACGCATTTTATTATAAATCGAAACAAGAACAATGACATTCTTTTATACACCCAAAATTCTACTTTGAAAAATATCAATGAACTAACGATTTTATTTTTTAAAATCGGAGTTTTAAGCTTTTCAGCTCTTTTTTTTCCGGCAAACGGCAAACTATACTGCACTCAAGCGTGACCAATGAACACTCCGCCACCGAGGGCCAATCAAAGCAGTAGGACAAATTGTAGTCTTTGCTTTTAGTGTAAATATTGGCCGACGCTTATTAGCGTGTAAAAAGTGTCCGCAGTAAGAGACATCGAACAAGAGCCTCCGGTTGTTAAAAAGTTTATCGCACAATAATCATCGCGAAAGTTGCATCCTCGACACGCCTCCACATCGTTATTTGCGGTTGCGGCCGTGACATGACGCGGACGTGAGAGAGTCGCGCGGAGGCACCGAGAGAGCGACCGTCTCGTCTCCGGGTTGTTTTTTCGAAGCAGAAGCAGACTATATAGCTATAGAGGAAAAGCTTGCGAAACACAGGCTCTCGAGTTTGAGAATCCGTGGTCAATTAAATTCGTTAAAATGAGCTCGGGCTTCATCTCGGAAAACGAGATCGCCGAGCAACGGCGTGTACGCCAGGAGGAATGGGAACGCGTTAGATCAGCTGATCAACCTCTAGGTTAGGGCTCAACGGCCTTGTTTTGTTAAGCTTCTCATGCTCTCGTATGCACATTTCCTCTGAAAACGCTTGTTTTTATTATTGCAGAGGCTCCCGAGGAGGCTTACGACCCTAGGTGTCTGTATGATCGGCTGCAGGAGCAAAAGCACAAGCGAGATGCCGAGTACGAGGAAGCGCACAAGCTCAGTGAGTATTGATTTGTACTCGTCACTTTACGACACTTTTTTTCTTTGATTCGTTATTCTTCTGTCGATTGACTCTCGCATTTTCTTCAACTGAAATTTACGGATTTTATTATATCTATTTATTTTTTTTTCTATTTTGATTTATTGGCAAGTACTGTAATTGTCACAGGAGTATACTAATAATAACAACAAGGCAGTTGTTTGACCCAAACAATCAATGTAAACACTTATTAATCTCAAGTTTTCCTAGAATAATATATATTATATTTACTTTTCCAGAAAATATGATAAAAGGTCTTGATGACGATGAGGTAGAATTTTTGGATTTGGTTGATAGAACAAAAATGGCTGAAGAACGAAAGAAAAATTTGGAAGAGGAAAAGGAAATACGAGATTTTAAAGCTGCTGTTGCATCTTTACAGGAAAAATCTTTAGATCAAAAATTAAAACAAGAATTAAAACAACCTCAAATTAGTACTAAATCTACAAGGTATTTGTTAAAGTCAATAAATTACAAGGCAATTTTATGAATATAGTGGTATATTTAATTCTTTTTTTTCAGCAGTAAGAATTCACAACTAAGGTTACTAGCTGGAGTAGTAAAAAAAGTTGATAAAACTGATAATTGTAAGTTTCTAGTTTGTTTATTTCAATTAATATTTGCATTAGAGAGATTAAATATCCAAAATAAAATTGTATGATTTTATATTTTGTTAAGCTTATAATATTTATATATTTTTTCATTACTAGCTTCTAAAGGTGTGAAAAGAAAATTATCTGATGAGGATTCCAGCACAGACAATAAATCAGAAGTCACAAAAGATTCTAAAGTGACTACAGGAGCACCAGCAAAGGATTCAGACTTACAAGTTGGGGCTCTTAAGTGTGTTGCAATATTACCAGGACTTGGATCTTATGAAAATTCAAGTGATAGTGAGAGCAGTGATTCTGATTTTGATGATGAACAATCAAATTGTAAACACAAAAAGTTAGATTTACTAGGACGCGCGATAGTGCCACCAAAAGAAAAAACAGCTGAATAAATTTATCTTGTTGAATTTATTATTTACAATGTAAACATTTATCACTTAAACAACAAATTAAAAAAAAATTCGTTTAACGGCGTAGAATGTTTTTGAAGTAAAAATCACGTGACCTCATTTTTACTGAATAAATATCAAAATTTTATATTTAACAAGTTATAAATCAGTAGATGGATACATACAATTCATGCAAGAGCCAGTTGTGAAAAAAATACGTTTTTTATCTTTCAATTCATTTAAATTTTTATACAAAAATCAATGTGGCTCTTGTCCTAAAAGTGACAATTGCTTTAAAAATTGTCTAGCATTTGTGAGTGTTGTGGAGCCGTAAATTGCCCGTTTATTAGTACCTCCTCCGCTTTTTTGCTGAAAAATGAGATACGTATTACAGACGCAACGCAAGAATACGTAAATAAAAATAAAAACTTTACGTAATCATTAGCGCAGTGAAATTAATTATTAGTAAATATTTAGGAAAATTGAACGAAAGTTGTATAATTTTTATTACCAAAAATAAATATTCATTTTCATCAACGTCTGATTTAAAATTCAATGCAATATTTACCTTTACATAATCTATCAAATTTTGATATTCTATATAATTTCCACCTCCAACAATGAAAACTATAGCATCTTGGAATACTGTCTTAGTTTTTGGAACCTGTTCTGAAGGTTTCAATGTTCTTGGATCTAAATAACAATAATCTTCTGTTTGGGTTGACTGCTTCATATCTATCAGTTCATCAACTATTTTAGTGACTGGTAAATTCTAAAAATTGTTAAGTTTTTTTTTTATCACATTGAAGTAAAATATTTGATTTACAAATATGATTGAGATAACACATAATATTAATCCTCACATGTTTTTTAACAACAAGATTCTTGACACCTTCCATAACAAAAGATGATCCTTGGTTCATTAGTTTAGAAAACATACTAACAGTCTTGGTTCCTCCACCTTCATAACTGTTCTGAACACCCACCATTTTCATATAATTTCTAAAAATCAAAAAATATACAATTATTTATACCTGATAAAAATCAGTATATCCATTAACATTAATCTACCCACCTCCACTTCTTTAAATACATTAAGGGACTTAAATCGCATCCAATGTTTGACAATGCTGCCTCGTGCTTATTATAATCCGCGTCGGGTAGATTTGTACATAAATAATAGATAATGAACAGCCGCAACTTATCATCTGGCAAACCACATTCCGGATCATTAATAATATCGAGAACACTGCGATCAAGAGTTTGTTTACTCATGATCTTTTCTTCAATCTCAAAGAACGTGTCAAGTCTACGGGTCTTGATAGCATTTAAAATTCCAGTTGCAATTGTCGTATGCATGTCGATCATCCGTTTCATCTCCAGTAACTGCGGTAACGAGTTTACTGCATTTGTTAACTTCGTTGTATTGTCAGATACCATAGACACAGCCTGCTCACTGTCGTTGTCAATACCCTAAATAAATTAATGTTCAATTTTTAACAGAGTTAAATGGATTTAAATAGAGAAAAAAATCTTGAATCTTACCATTGAACTTTTGAGCCTCTTGACTTCCTGTTCAAAGCCGCGATATTGTTCGAGTTCCTCCTGAATGGCTTCGGCGACGCGTGGAAATGGGCTGCCTTTGTGACTGGACCAGAACTTGTCTGAAGAGTCGAGTTCACAGGCTCTCGTCTTTGAACGCGCACCTCCAGCAGCTGATTTTCCAACACTTTCTTCTACTACTAACCTGTTTAGAGATAATTCAAGGACATCGTGAGCTAATGCCTGGTATGTCCAGGTATGATGCAGCACCGTTGCCATATCTACAGATCGGTCCAGGATTATCAGCAGTGGCCTCTGAAAACTGTAATATTTTATTAATATTGGATAATATCTAAAAAAATATATATTTTTTACCTGAAATTATGATTCCTGATGCCTTCATTGAATAAGGTATTTCTAGTATCCCAAGAATTTTCTCTCAGTCTTTGATCAAGTTTCTTTGCTACCATTTCAGCAGCATTGCCTTTAGGACACCTAATTATTGGTACTGTTCCTAATGTTACAAAGACTGAAAATAAGCTATCAACAATTACATCCATAATTTGATCCATTTCAGTGTCCTTCATATCTCCTTTATTTATGGCTATGGGACAAAAATATTGACATTATTTGAGAATATATTTTAGGAAAAGAAAAATTTTGTAAATAACTTACAATGATAAGAAATAATGTCACTATTCTGGTGTCGAAGAATAAAGAGATCATCCTCTAAAGTTATAAAATTTAAGTATTGATCAAAAACCTATAAAAATAATTATTTTCATTAAACAAATTATAATTTTAACTGTAAATCTTTTTAATTATTATTTCATTAATTGTACCTTATGTATATTTGCTGTAACATTAGCCATTAAAGCAGCTGAAGCTAAATCTTCCATTTTCTGCCTTGATATAGGAGATATAAAATTGAAGTGATAAATGTCATATAAATTATTTTGTAAATCTTGGCTAATACGCCCAATGTTCTCATCAGTTGGCGCACAAAAATAAACTGCTGGCACTTCTGGTATAGGATCTCTGTCTGTATGCAATTGCCTAAAAGAAAAGCAAAAATTAATTGTCAAACTTCTATAATTTTGGACGTTAAATTCAACTTACATGTGAAGTGTAACTCCATTTTCTCTAAGCTCTTTAATTGATAATAAAGGTGATATAATATCCTGACCCAATCTGTCATAGATTAGCACTTTCCAAACTGGCAGTGTACCTTCTGGTCTTGGTTCAGCTTCATTTAAATTTAACATCTGCTTCAGTGCAGCTGAAAAAAATACTCCATTTAAATACCTCAAATACTTTCAAGACATACTTTCTAAATTTTACTCTCTACAAATTTTAAATGTTCACTGTATCTCATGTGGCCATAAAAAATCTCATCCATCTGTTTTTTACAAAGTGGTTAAAAACTCATAACAAGTTCACAGATTATCAATTTCGAATGATTGTACTACAATGTCCTTTTTTTTTATATTATTAAAAATCATCGTCCGTCTAACCAAAATGAAAACAAACACTTGCCAGATGACATTAAAAACATACGTCTAGCTTTCACCACATGGAAATTACCTATTTGCATCTCGCGCAGGGTCGCCATGACGTCCGAGGTCTCCTACACCGTGAGCCTACGCTATACAATTAAAATAAATAAATCCGCTAACTCAAGCACATGGAAGCAACAATAATATCCTTCATCGTACAGTGTGGATACGGGCCCGTGATTAGTCTGAAAACATATGACGTTGACATCCATCGACCACGTAGTCTGCTATGATGCGACACTCGCCCGATCAGAAAGCTAAGTATATAGCGGTGGCACTGCGCTGTGCCAGCCCTGGCTGCCAGCTTAGTCTAAGCTGTTCCAGGGCTGGCAAAAACACAGCGTACTTAGATGGCACGAACGTCACGCGGCGCAGGCCTGGTCCAGCGCTGGCATGCCACCTTAATGCACAATTTCGATTTTTTTATGATTTTTTTGGCTCTAAAG